>RYFJ01003061.1:0-42506 GCA_003991445.1 Oryza meyeriana var. granulata | reverse complement strand
AAGAGAGAGACTATTAAAGTCCATGAAGTAGTCACTCTTAAGTTCATGTCGGTTTTCCTTAGACTGCATGGAACTCGTGTACTCTTGTGGGTGCTTAGAAAACCAAGGGAACAAGGGAGAATACCAGTCCAGGAGAGGCGAGTTCGCGCCTGTATTGGATTCGGACTGCAGGACAGCACAACGTCGCTTAAATGCCGCACGACTCTACGGGCTCCGTTGGACGTTCAAGTCTTCATGGAAAGCTTATAAAGTCTCTTTCCAATGGTCTGGCCTCACATCCATATCTTATCAGAATCGTCCAGTAAAGTCGAATACACCGAGACTTTTCTGTCTACGTGGTGCTGCGCCACTTATTTGGCCAGTGGGCTGTGTTCAAGTTGAGCGCATTAGTGGGCGCGTTCCTAGGGTTGGGGAACTGACCCAACACACCTTTGGTTCGTCCTCCATCTATTTATTGTCTCTAGACGCCCGCCACGACAATTGGGTTTTGATAAGATTGAAAAGTTTTAGCACTTGCTACTCGCTTGAATCGGCGGTGTTCGACTAGATGGCCCGTCTTCTGTTTCGCGAACCCCACCTTATCATTTGTATTCAATTCTTATTATGCAATATCAGATTTGCTTTTATCTTGTTCTTGCTTGTTCTTGCGATTTGCTGCAGGAATAGGTTGATCTGCACCTCGCAAGATCAACACCCTGAGAGGTATCTGGATCGCTAAGCGCAGATCAACACGAACGTCTCGGTTACGGTGTATCGGGTCGTCAACGTTTCTCCCAAATCGTAGTTACCGTTCAACTCACGAAAGATCGGGCCACCGCCTGCTCTCTATCATCGTGGTAACCTCTCGACAGTTTTATTACAACAGCTCCTGCTTCCGTTTTGGAGTTTGCGCATCTTTCCCCCCTGGGCATTACTATTACTATAGTATTCACGTCGTAGACTCCACCAACTCTATCTTCCTTATCAGTGAAACCGGTAACATAGTCATAGGGTACTCTTCTGATGCTTGCGAGGACAAGGACGAGGTGACATACTATACGAATCACTCACTGAAGTTCTGCCCTTCGGCTCGACCATATGGACCTCTCAACTGCTCCCTCAGGATATGGTAGGCCCATCCCCACCCCCCTTTCCTGAGAGGTGGCCTGGCTGGTGTTTCCCCAGCGGCCACCAGTGGCAGCAAAAAATGAAAAAGGGTGGGCTCCGGCGCGGTTCGCGTTTTATTAGTAAAGAGAGAGCTTTTTCCTTCTCTTATAGAAGCCCACGTCCACGCGGGTAAAGCCCAGCGAGGCTGCAGGGGAGCACTGAGGCAATGGGGGATGAGGGCGACTCCACCCACGGGTTGGACCAGCCACCACAGGCAAAAAAGACACCTTCAACCACGGCAAGAGAAGGGTGACCGGAACAAGAAAAGGGAGCTAGTCGTTGGAGGGAAGACAAGGCTCGTTCCGTGCGACTCCACAGAAGAGTACGCGCGCTAGAGAAAAGGCAGCCAGCTTTAAAAACGCTAGCTAGCTACTTTTTTTTAGCCTTATTTAGTTTGGTTGCCTACCTTGCTCTCCGGCGCGCTACGGCAACGCCCCCTGCTTGCTTCTTTCTATTCGACGCGGAGCTCGCAGCCTCCCCACCCTTGCTTAGCGTTCCACTTGTGATCCTAGAGGATTTGGAGAAATACGCCCGACCATGAAGAATGGATTTTTTCTTATCTTTCATGTGAACGGCCCTATCTTGTAAAGAATGGTTTTCGTCGTTAGCTATAGACCACGTTGAGAAAGACCACCAACAACACAAATAAAGCCCGTTCCATTTGGGTACCTCGAAAAGGGAGGT
Source organism: Oryza meyeriana var. granulata (assembly GCA_003991445.1). Lineage (NCBI taxonomy): Eukaryota > Viridiplantae > Streptophyta > Magnoliopsida > Poales > Poaceae > Oryza > Oryza meyeriana. The sequence goes on along the minus strand of RYFJ01003061.1, from coordinate 40,676 downwards.
GCTCTTTATGATGCTACGGACAGCTGGGTCCGAAAGTGCATGCAATGACGGGCTCGGATAGGATAGGATTGTGCGCGCCGGGCCCCTTCGGGTGTCCATATTTTGTCCGACCTTAGCGTAGGCCCCTATGTTATGCGGCCGTAATATTTTTATATACCTTCCACCGCTGTTTTTTACAATGACCAGAAATCCAAGGTTCCACACGAGCTCCTGTCTGCGGGTGGTGGCAGGACCGCTAGGGATTGGCTCCGGGTGTAGGTAGGGTCAAATCCGCAGGGTCATGCAAATACATAGGCCCCTTTCTATCCTACCGAGTTGTCTTTAGAGGGCGCTTTCCGTTCTATGGTCCCTCGAGCGACGGGGTTAGCAGGTAGTACGGGCCCTCTGACTTCCAGCTATGTGCTATGTGCGACTCGTTCCGCGAAGCGAATGAAGGGAAGCTCTTCGAGCTTCTCCGCCTGCGGCTTATGTAGTGGCGGCATTCCTACGTGCTCCGACTGAGCCCACAGGGAGATTATATGAGGGGTCTGGAAACTGTCGTGACGCTTTGGTGACGAAGGTCACCGGGGTGACTATGGAAGGATTCCGTGGTAGTCTCTGACTCCCTCCAACTCAATCAATATCAAGAACATGTCGTGAGCGTGGGGGTTTGGCTGACTACTAAACTATACTATTGGCTAGGGCTAGGCTAGTTATAGCTGCTATAGTGAGTGGCCCTTCCGCTTTGATCTAGTTGTAGTTTGTATTGTACTAAATGGAACACATATCAAAGAAAGGCGATCAATCAATAAGTAGTTGCCCTTCTCCGGCCTGTGAAAAGCAGCGAACTCGTTAAACTAGGGGCTTTTTTATTCATGGTCGCTACTGTTGTATTGTATATTGTCGGGGGAAGCTACTGATTCTACGACAGCTCCACTTCCTCGTCTTGCTTCTACTTTGCTTGTTTGCGCGAAGGCTTAGAGTCCTTTTCGCTAGGTCCAAATTCGTCAAAGCGAAAGATCAGATCCAACGGAAATCCTGCATATTGAGCGCAGCTGATATGTGGCTACTAGGCGCAATCATCTCACATGCCATAAAAAAATACTTCTTTTTTTATGGCCCGTCATATAAAGATAGAATAGATATGGATAGAGAGACATTCTATTGATTCGCGAAATGGCTCGTCGATCCAAATGAATCATTCTTCTGGTCTCTCTCTGCCCCCCGCCCCAAAACTGACCCACGACACTGCGCCCATTCGTTTCGCATGCGGGAAGGCAACGAAGTTCTGTTCAAAAGACCGCAGTGGAGTGGAGCAGCCGCAACACGAAGTTCCTTACCTTAGCTGGATCTCGCTAGTGCCACCTAAACGGTAGGTATAGGCGGCGGATGTCTGACGTTTTGAGTTGTCGTTCGTGCACCTGTCCCCAATAGAAGAATGAGTGATCCCTTCCCCTGCGGATCATGGCCTTACCACTAGGTCCCCGATGGCCAGCGGGGGATTCGGTATAGCAGCTCACGTTCGTTTGCGCTGCGCGTTCCCACTGGACTGGACACGTGTTAGCTGTAGGAAGTATGGTTACGAAAGTGACTTCGGTTCGCCAATTTCAGCCTCAACTCCTCGCTTTACATTAGCGGATTTACAGGTCGGGCCGGGGCTCCACGCTCTTTCTTTCTGTGTGGGACGATGCCGGGGAATGTGTCGAGGCGGCGAACAACAAGACAACTAACTACATTTGCTTTTCCCCCCATGAGATGCGCCGGTGCATTGGACCGATGGATAATAGAACTGAGCTGGCCAAAAAAAAAAAAAGCGCTGGGCGCTCTACATAGATAGTAGACTCCATCAGATACATATCGATTTCTTTCTGATGGATCCAGAATAGATAGATATCTTGTATCATCAATAGATAGAAAGAGGTCAACCCTTATTATTGATAGATTCCCTTTCGATCTATCAGAACAGATCAGGCCATCTATCAATCGATTTGAAAGGTTCATCTCGCTTTTCGTTCATTTCAGCCACGCTATAATAGCCGCCACAATAAGAAAGAAGCAAGCGAAACAGCTAGAAGCGCTCGCTTTGCCGCGCCCAACAATTCTTATTCATGGGAAAGCCAACCGAAGATGATTCGGACTTCGTAGAGCCGGTGCTGCTGCTGTCTGCGTAGGGCCGTCCCCCACTCCCGCCCTGGGGCGCTATGGGGTTTTGTTTTAGGAACAGACGGCGGTGTTTTGCTGACGCCTCGAATCGACGCTTTTGTTGCGACATGCTAAGTTTTCCCCCCTATTGGTTGATGGGTCGCACGCCCGGCACACATGTTTTGGCCTTGCTTGTGTGTCCATAACTCAAAATAGGTGACCTAACGGCCGCCGCCCGACTAAACATACCAATAGTCACCAAATTCATATGGGCTACTGAGGAGTAGGCAATGATCTTCTTAAGATCGATCTGTCTTAAAGTGGTCAAGGAAGTATATATTATAGCAATCGCGCTTAGAGTATAAATGAAAGGAGTGAAACAAAGTGTCGCTTCGGGAAACATGGGTATTGAAAATCTTAAAAACCCGTAGGTTCCCAATTTTAAAAGAATTCCTGCCAAGATGACGGATCCAGCCGTAGGTGCCTCTACATGGGCTTCGGGTAACCAAATATGAACTGGTACCATAGGCACTTTGACGGCAAAAGAGGCAAAAAAAAAGCAATCCATAAGAAGGATTTGGCACCGCTCACTAAATTCTGTGGTTAATAAAATTTGTAAATCGGTGTTCCTTGTTTGGAGAAGAATCAACAGAATAGCTAATAGCATAAAAACGGATCCAAGTAAAGTATATAGGAAAAACTGATATGCTGCCTTGATCTTTCTTTGTCTCGAACCCCATACCCCTATAATGATGGTAGAGTCAGGGGTGGCCCCAAAGCGGATTTGACCGGTGGTGGTTGGTCGAAGCTCCAGTGGGTAGCCACTCCCTTCTCAGGGAACCGTACGTGAGACTTCCGCATCATACGGCTCCGTCCCGAGCTTCCTTTGTCGGCCCTTGTCATTAGACCACTATGCTTGTCTTTTCCGCCTTGACTCTCGAATCTTTTGCTTCTCGGGTGGTGGCGAACAATGCTGCTTGCGTAGCGGGAGATGCCTGCCTGTCGGACCTGGCCTGCTTCCTGCCCAAAAGAAGGCTAGCCGGACTAGTGGTAGGGGACCCGACCGTCAAAAACCCTACCTTTCGAACCCGCCCATTCGTTATATCTATAGATAGAGAGAGATCTGTGAAAGTCATTGCCTTATGTTATGGTCGCCCCCCGACTGACGGCCTTTACGTAACTACGACTACTGTGATGTGAGCGGTTCTATTGGTTTGATCTTTCCGGCCTCCACTTGTACGAAGATGCATGCATAAAGGGACCCGCCCCTTTATTTATCTTGATTTTCTTTATTAGGACAGGACCCTACCCTATTCTTGAACCCTCTGCCGAGCTCTACCGTGCCCGCATTTATTTGGAAGGGGGCCAAAGAAATGTCTCCACCTGCTGCCAACAGTCTTTCTTCGGAATTCTACTGAACGGGTCGATCCTCCCCCCCGTTTGTTTTAGCAACTTATCCTAAGGTCTCTTCGCCAAGAACTCTCCGGCAACGACAGAGGAACTAACCTGCCTGCTGTGGCGGGGTGGCTTTTATTTAAACAATAAGACCTGGACGATTATCCCTACCCTCGGTAGCTTACGAGTTTACATCCATCCCTGGTCGGGTATAGTTTCCTTTATTTTTATCCCTTGTAGCCGTTACCCGAATTCGCGCAAGTGTGTCCACACCCCCCCTGACTTGACGAGGAATCCATTCTCGCGAACAAACACACCCCCTACACACACCTAGGAGCACCCCTTCCTGCATATCCATACAAGACCTGAGTAGGCGAGTCGAGGTCCTACGAGGTACCCACTACTCGGAGTACCCTCCTACCAAAAAAAGATGTGTGGTTCGGTGGTTCGACCAGAAATGCTATGCTTACGCACAAGACTACCCCTCTTCCCGAAAGCTTCGCGGGGACCTTTACTACTTTACGACGACGGGGGACCGCCCGTAGGGGGTTTACTGCACAAGGCCCCTGCAGAGGAAAAGCTTGATCCCAGCGAATAGAAGATGCTCAGCTCTGCACAACATAGGGATTGGCACGCTTTCGGAAAGAACATAGAATAGTAGAGGATCCCGCATGCAGGACACGGCGATCATTAGAAATTCACGAATTAGAAATGCTGTAATATACTCTTTCCCAAAACTTCTCATACCAGACCAACCCACTGAAATGCAAATAAGGATCAGAAATGTGGTCAATATCACGAAGAATAATGAAAGACCGTCTATACCCATATATACAAATGAATGTTTTCATAAGGAAGCCATCGAAGGCTTTCCACAAATTGAGATTTGGCCGTAGAAGGATCGAATTGTATCCGAGGAATAGGGGGATACAAAAAAGTAATAAGAGAAACACACAGACCAATCAATCGTATCAGTCTTATTGAAGAATTTGGAATGAAAAGAGGAGTAATGCTTCCTAGCACGGGACAGAGAATAGGACCACTTAGATCGAAATAGAGTAGAATCGAACATTGAAAAGATTAGTTGACAACAGTCAATCAAAAAAAGATGGGGCGCCAAATTACTAAACAATAGGGGTCTTTCTGTGCAAGTCAGCTGAACATCGTAATTGATGAGTGAGTAGGTGGGTTAGGCGCACCCCTCGCCCAGTGGGAAGTCATGAGGCTAGCCCCCCTGAATGAAGAAGTAGTGGGGCCCCCTGCCCGCCCACGTATGTGCCTTTATTTAGATTCTAACTAAATATTATACTGAACTTTATCCAGGAATCTTTCTAAAGAATCCATCTGGCAAAATGCAATTTGTCGATTTCAATCTAAGGTGCACCTTGCCTTTTTCAGGTAGCTTTGTTACGCCTATTCAGCTAGGTGGGGCATTGGTCATAGCCGAAGTCGAAGGGAAAAAATAAGGTAATGAGATGATGGTGCCATCAAGAAGTTTTCGACGAACGTAGTAGCGGCCAAAAATGAAACTCTTGCATGAAAGACCGGACGCAAGATGAATGGCGTTGGGGTTTTTCAAATGAAACCCGTGATCAGAAAGTCACCAACGGAGCCATACAATCTATCTAGTAGTGTGCCATGGCACGGTATAATGGTCAACGACTTTGATTTGTTCGTACCATTCTGTCATCGATCACTGCTGGGTCGGTTGGTGAGTCACCCTAAAAAGCATAGAAAAAGGTCAAGCAAAATGATGAGCGGTCTCATTTATGCTATGCCCTGCATCGTGTTCGTGTGTGTTTTTGAGCTTTCTTAACTTTCAGCGCCATGCGCTTTGCTCCGCTTTATAGCATAGAGAGACCGACCGTTGTCTTGAGAGTGAAAAGCAAGCAATAGAAAAGATAGTCCCTCGCGCGAACTACTATGGTGAGATCATTAGTGAAAAAAGGACCAACGACAATCAAATCCTAAAAGGAGTCAGTTTTCTTTAAAGATCGAGGTGTCAATAGGACAGGACAATTATGCCATTCGGAAGAAGTCTTATACAGAGGGAAAGCCTGTTACGAGTAAGTGGAGAGGAAAGATCTCTAGAGATTCTTATCCAGTGGCTCGACCAGTAACCAAGGTCGAAAACTGTATGGTTTCCCAGTAGAACCCCATTTCGCCCAAGTTGTTGCGGAACCGGAAAAAAGAAGCGGTTTTTCGCACAGCTTGCTCATTGTGCTGGTCCCACTTTTCTATTTATTTGGCCAAAAAAGCATCGGACAGGTTGGAGTTCCAACCTTCTTGGGACTCCATGGACCAAGATCTGCTTTCATTATATGGGCAATACCAATCTACTAAAGTAGATCATATGGATGTAGAAAAAGCTTTAGATTTTGTGATGAATTGGAAACATCTCTTTTCCATTTCTATTTACCTAGTTTATATTTTTGTTTCGTGTGTTCTCGGGAGGAATTCTATCTCTAAAGAAAAAGTTTTGGAAGATTTTTTTTAACCTCAGCCTAGCGGATTCTCCCCGTTACCTGGACCTGCCTCCCCCGCGGTCAAAACTCTCCTCTCCAGCCCCTTTGGCTGGGCCAGAAGCCTCGTCTCCTTTAACTGATTCAAGTGATTCAGTCAAAATGAAAGTAATCTCACAGAAAATTGGATTATCTAAAACCTCGTAAAAATGACAACGCTAAATCGAAAGTCCTTTATTTATATACAACACACACATATTCCTCCCTTACGAACATGAAAATCCAGTGGATGGTTTGGAAGGCTGGAAGAGTGAAGAAAGGTTCTTTACCCCCGGAGACCGGCTTTCGTGAAAGCACCTTTGGGCGATGGTTTCTCGATCCTCTCTCTCACTTGAAGGAAGATAGCCACTATATAAATAGATAGATAGATATCTATTCCAAATTTTCAATGATTTTTTAGGTGGCGACTCTAAACCCCTTTTTCTTCTACTTGGTTGCTTAGGTGGCCAAAGTAATGATGTGGCAAGCTGATGCGAGGTTTGGTCCCGATCTTTCGATGGAGAAGGTAATCACGATTGGTGGGAGAAACCGACGTTCACGGCCCGACTACAACTATCAACGATGTTGCGCCTTAGCGACCGATACACCGATTCCAGAAGGTGAACGCGATCTTGTGGAGCGCGATCAACCGGCCACGAGGGCTCTCGTCCTGCAAGCAATCGTAGAACAAGCAAGAGCGAGTTGAACAAGCACTGAATTGCTAAATCAAATATGAAATTTCAATCTGAAAATACAAGAGGTGGGGTTCCAATAACAAGAAGACGGGCAGTCTAATCGACACGCGCGCTGCAAGCGAAGTAGCGGCGGCTAAACTTCAATCTATCAAAACCCCATCTGTTGTGGCGGCTCTAGAGACATATAAATAGGTGGGAGGACGACCAAGAGCGTGTTGGGGTCGTTCTCCAACCCTAGGATGCGCCCCTAATGGGCTCAACTTGATACACAGCCCACGGGCCAAAATAAGGTGGCGCAGCACCGTAGACAGAAAAGGTCTCGGTAGTATTTCAACGTTTCTGGACGATTTTGATAAGATATGGACGTGAGGCCAGATCCATTGGAAATTATACTTTATAAGCTTTCCATGAAGTACTTGAACGTCCAAAACGGAGTCCGTATGAAGTCGTGGCGGCCGTTAGAAGTTGGTGCTGTCCTACAGTCCGAATCCAATCGGCGCGACTCCCTCTCCTAGACGGTATTCTCCTTGTTCTCCTTGGTTTCTAAGCACCACAAGAGTACATGGGTTTCCATGGTCTAAAGAAACCGAACATGAACTTAAGAGTGAACTTACTTGATGACTTAATTGACGTGCACGGGCGCGAGTCATAGGACCTTGTGTAGGTGTAGATGTAGGTGAGGATGTATCGATGGTGTTGATGTCCTCATCACAAGCGGTGCCAAAATGCGGGCGTACAGCAGGCGACTCCACAGGGGAATAAAAGCCTTAAATCAAGGGTTTTTGGCTTATAAATGGCTTGACTTGAAAATTACCAACATTCCCATTTCTTTCATTTGTGAAAAATGTAGTTTGTATAAACTAAGGGTTAACCTATTTTCAATAAGCACACACCACCTCACTACACCTAAGCATTGCATGCATATGCGTCTTGCATGTCTGGAATTGTCCCCAAATAGGAAAACCTGGTGGGAAGTCTTGGTTGGCATGGTCCAGGGGGCTGAGTCATACTATCCCCAAAAACCCACCACCTGCTGTCAAGTACTCCTCTTAGGAGGGTATACCAAAGTGGGGGTGCATAGTACCGCTTGACCAGTCCGACGTCCTAGAGATGAAGGGCTGGGAGGTATATTTTAAAGCCCTCATTGCTGTGGGAACCTTAACTTGTCTTACTATAGCCTAAATTCCATCATGTAGTGGCCATAGAACTACTGAAGTTTAGGACTACCCAGTAGGATGCACCTGAGCACTAAGCAACACTAAGAGGTGATTTGGTTTTTGTTTTTCCTTGGCATGGGAAAAGATGGATTAGATGCTCTGTGAATGTGTGGCTAAACCTGTGGGGCTGTATGGTACTTTAGCTGGACTTTACACCAGCTCTATTCACTGATAGCGTTACTGGCTCTTTTCCAGCATTTCTTGAAAGCAGCTCGCACGCACCGCTGCGCGCCTAGTTAGGCTTTGAAATAATAGGAACAAAGATCTTCCGCAACCAATGTTGTACTCAAATCCTCTCTGGCCGGAGAGGGGGATCTCTTAAGCAGAGTATTCTGAGTCTAGGGCTAGCGGAAGCGTTGAAGAGGGATATCGTTTTCAAAGAAGGCATGGGGTCCTTTCGTCTTTGTAGAGACTTTCAGAATATACCAGTGGATAATACCATCCAAGAGAGAAGGCCCATAAAAAGAAGCTGGCAACAAAACATCTTGATTTATAGGAATCAACGACCTTGCCACTGCAAAGAAGGAAGTCGAATGATGATTTGGATTCGGACAGGCTGTCTCGACAGTAAGAAATCGACATCATCATCTGTCTTTCATGATGGTGGGAGGCAAGATTTTGTGGTCAAGCACAAACCAAGCATAAGTGGATAGCAACTTATACTATGGAGGCAGAGTCTCCTCCCCTCATTTCTGGGCTGCTTATTCGTCATCACGGAGCAACCCGGTACCTTTTCTTAGGCGAGCGACTGAGACGAAAGCTTTCAATTATGCTGTTTTGGTCAAATCCCAGGGCTCTTTCTGATTGGATTAAATACTTCTATGTTGTATGATAATAGAAAGTCAAGATCTCACTCGCTTTTTCTGCTTTGTATTCGGCTGTTGCCTTTTTCCACATCGATTGCAATAGGAGTTCCATCCTCAACCTATGTATGCTCAAAGAACTGGATCATGGAACTCTCCGCCCTTCGCCCCAAGGCTACGAAAACGTTTCTAGTCCCTTTCCCTTCCCAACGTCATATCTTTCTTCGACAAGAAGTGATATGCACACGCCTATGCAACGCGTGTAGCAAGTTGTGTGGCCCGATCTTCTCGTAGGATCCGCGAACTTGATAACTTGTCGCTGTGTGACCTGGTGAAGAGGCAGTGCACCGCGAGGCTGTCCACGCGACGAACTACCGAGACAATCACCCTTCCACGTACCAACGAAACAGCCCACGCAATCACACCCTATAGACGTGAAGGCACGAACTGGGTGAACCGTAGTTCGGCGTTCTACAACTCCCTCAGGAATCGAAAGAACAAGTGTTGCAAGCCTCTCAAGACTCACGCATAAACAAAACTCCATGAGTTTGTGTATTCTGAATTCAGCCAAATCAAGATCTGTCCTTTCATTGTCTAGTACAAGATATATATAGAGATAGGGGCGTTCAGCTTTGAGTAAATGGCAGCATGCGCATGCACTAGTGGATTTCGTGGCTGGTTCGCGCGTCTTTTCAGCTTCTGGCAGCAGTTACTAAAATGAGCATAACTCTTTATTTGGGAAGTCCAAATAATGAGCCGTTTGATGGGTTGGAAAGTAGACTTGAAGACGCTTCCATCCACTTATAGAACACCGTCTAACTCCTTGTATTCTGTCCGCGGTGATGCTTGGAATTCGTACCATGTGTCAGTCATCTAGCTTCTGGTTGCATTCCCATGCAAAGGTGATGAACCATCATTTTATTCATGCACACCATAGGCTTCTTGGTTCAGATGTCTAGAGGCTTGAATCCATCTTCATCCCATGCTGGTTCATACACTCCATCATTCCTAAGGACATTGGAACAAGAACTCAAAAGCATAGGCTCATTCAACATAAACTGATTATTAAACATAAGGTTAGCGTTCACCTGAGAATGAATTTCCTTCTCCAATTGTTTAGCTCTACTTCTTGTAATTGGACCAGCTATATCAAGTGGAGTTTCATTTGAAGATGAGTGAATGCTAGGCATGTCCTCATTAGCCTCCCCCTCTTGAGAAGGAGTCGTCCTCGACTCAGGCTCACCAACAAATGGAAGCAAGTCTTTGACATTGAATGTTGTACTCACATTGGAATATTCAGGTGGCAGCTCAATTTTGTAAGCATTATCATTTACCTTTTGGAGAACCTTGAACGGACCATCACCCCTAGGAGATAACTTACTCTTACGCTGTTGGGGAAAGCGATCCTTGCGTAGATGCAACCATACAAGATCTCCTGGCTGGAATGTAACCTTCTTCTTACCTTTGTTTGCTTGCTTTGCATATTGTGCTGATTTCTTCTCAATATTCTTTCTTGTCTCATCATGTAGTTTCTTGATAAATTCTGATCTCTTTGATGCATCCATGTTAAGTTGTTCCTGCAATGGTAAAGGCAAAAGATCCATGGGAGTATGCGGTTTAAACCCATAAACAATTTCAAATGGACAAAAGTTTGTTGTGGAGTGGACTGCCCTGTTATAAGCAAATTCAATATGTGGAAGGCAGTCTTCCCACTGCTTCAAATTCTTTTTCAACACAGCACGCAACATGGTGGACAAGGTACGGTTGACAACTTTAGTTTGCCCATCGGTTTGCGGATGACAAGTGGTGGAAAATAACAACTTCTACCAAGCTTAGCCCATAATGTCTTCCAAAAATAGCTTAGAATTTTGTATCCCGGTCTGAAACAATTGTCCTTGGCACTCCATGTAAACGAACGATCTCCCTGAAAAACAAATCAGAACGTGTGAAGCATCGTCGTTCTTATGACATGGAATAAAATGTGCCATTTTAGAGAATCGGTCAACAACAACAAAAATAGAATCCCTCCCCCTCTGAGACCGAGGTAAACCCAAAATAAAATCCATGGATATATCTTCCCAAGGTACATTCGGAACTGGTAATGGAGTATAAAGACCATGGGGATTAAGGCGGGACTTAGCATTCAAGCAAACGATGCAGCACCCAACGTGCCGCTGGACATCACGTCGCATATGTGGCCAAAAGAAATGATCGGAGAGCATGTCCAATGTCTTTTTGACGCCAAAATGACCAGCTAAGCCACCAGCATGTGCTTCCTGCAAAAGAACTTGACGAATCGAGCAGGCTGGAATGCATAGTTTGTTAGTCCGAAATAAAAAATCATCATGCACATAATACTTGTCCCAGCCTTTTCCAGCAATGCAATGAGAGAAAGGTTCTTTAAAATCAGAATCAACAGCATAAAGTGTTTTAATGGATTCCAAACCAAGCACTTTTGTATCTAGTTGTGTAATCAATGCACATCGTCTAGACAAGGCATCGGCAACAATGTTATCTTTACCACGCTTATGTTTGACAACATAGGGAAACGTTTCAATGAACTCAATCCATTTAGCATGTCGACGGTTCAGCTTGCCTTGACTTTTTAGATATTTCAAAGCTTCATGATCAGAATGGATGACAAATTCTTTAGGTAACAAATAATGTTGCCAAACTTCCAAAACTCGAACTAAGGCATAAAGCTCTTTATCATAGACAAAATAATTCAGATGTGGACCATTCAACTTTTCAGAAAAGTAGGCAACAGGTTTACCTTCTTGAAGTAGTACACCTCCTATGCCAATACCACTTGCATCACATTCGATCTCAAATGTCTTACCAAAATTAGGGAGTTGTAGCAGCGGTGCTTCACAAAGCTTTGTTTTCAGCGTGTGAAATTCTTGGTCTTCGTCATGTCCCCACTTGAATGGAACATCCTTCTTTGTGAGATTGTTAAGGGGTGCAGCGAGGGTGCTGAAATCTTTGACAAAACGCCTATAGAAACTTGCAAGACCATGAAAGCTTCGAACTTGGCTCACATTTACTGGTGTAGGCCAATCCTTTATTGCTTTAACCTTCTCTTCATCAACCTGAATACCATCTGCGGACACAACAAAGCCAAGGAAAACAACACGGTCTGTGCAAAAGGTGCACTTAGCAATGTTGCCATACAATTTCTCTTCCCTCAAAACAGCAAGTACTTGACGGATATGATCAAGATGTTCATCAAATGATGTGCTATAGATCAGAATATCATCAAAATAAACAACTACAAACTTGCCAATGAAAGCTCGTAAAACATGATTCATTAAGCGCATAAAAGTTGAAGGAGCATTTGTCAAGCCAAATGGCATCACAAGCCATTCATAGAGACCAATTTTAGTTTTAAACGCTGTTTTCCATTCATCACCAAGTTTCATGCGGATTTGATGATAGCCACTACGCAAATCAATCTTGGTGAAAATGATGGAACCACTCAATTCATCTAACATGTCATCAAGTCTTGGAATGGGATGACGATATCAAACAGTTATAGCATTGATAGCACGACAATCAACACACATACGCCAAGAACCATCTTTCTTTGGAACTAACAAAACAGGAACAGCACATGGTGATAAGGATTCACGAACATACCCTTTGTCCAAAAGCTCTTTTACCTGTTGCTGAATTTCCTTTGTTTCTTCGGGATTTGTGCGGTATGCTGGACGGTTAGGAAGAGAAGCACCAGGGACCAAGTCAATTTTGATGCTCAATGCCGCGAAGTGGGGGAAGTCCAGCTGGTACCTCATCAGGAAAAACATCCTCAAAGTCCTGTAACAAATCAAGAACAACACTAGGCAGCGAGCAAGGTAAGTCGTTAGTGGAAAGTAAAACCTCCTTGTACAACAGTACAAAGAATGGGGCTGTGGTGTTTCTCACATCTCTCAAATCACTCCTGCTCACAAATAAGCACTCAGTTTGGTGTGGCTGTTTTAAAGTGGAATGAGGCTTTATGTGGCTGGATGGTTTAGAACTATCTTCCTTACTAGTGTTGTGGGTCTCACTCAGTTTTCTTTTTTCAAATGCCTCTCTTTTCATGCGAGCCACATCTGAAGCATGTATCTCCTCTGGAGATAATGGAACAAGAACCACCTTCTTGTCATTGGCAATGAAAGTGTATTTGTTAGACCGTCCAAAATATACCGAATCCACATCAAATTGCCAGGGCCGACCAAGCAGCAAATGGCATGCTTGCATGGGGACAATATCACAATCCACCTCTCCATGATAATCACCAATGGAAAATGACAAACGAATCATGGCTGAGACCTTAACTGTCCCGGAATTATTCAACCATTGCATATGGTATGGATGTGGATGGCGACGTGGCTGCAAACCAAGCTTCTCAACAAGCAAAGCACTAACAATATTATTGCAGCTCTCACCATCTATGATGAAACGACACACTTGGCCTTTCACTTTGCATCGGGACTGAAACAAATTATGGCGTTGTCCTTGTTCAGCAGCAACAAACTGAGTGGAAAGAACTCTCCGAACCACCAAAGAAGGAGATGGTGTATTCATTGTAGAAGGCTCCAAATCAGGAAAATCAGCAAGCAACTCATCAAAATCAGCACTAGTAATCTCGTCAGAAGATGGAGAAATAACATCTTGTAACATGTCATTGTGAGCAAAAGTTGGAATAGGTTGAATGGCTAAACAATTCAGACCTAGCTCAAATGTACCATCCTCAGCTGAATACTCACAAGTATCAAGATGTAGGTCTGCAAATACATTGGTAAATGCTTCATCCTCTTCACTTTGAGAATCATAAGAACCATCAGCAAGTGCAATAATGGTACGCCGATTGGGACATTCAGCTTGTTTATGCCCATGACCACCACACTTAAAACATTCAATCTTGCTTGTCTTGCGTTCAGTGGCTTTAGAAGAAGAATTGGGGTGACTTGAATTGACAGCTTTACCTTTCACATCCAATTGTTTGGAAGAAGTTGTAGCAGATCTAGTATCTCCACGAAAGGAAGATTTGGACGTGGCAGCTCCTTGCTGCTGTGATTGAGGCCATGAAGTAGAATTTTTAGGAGATGAAAAGGAAGCATTATGTTTGTAAGACATAGCAAGGTGCCTTTCAGCCCTCTTTGCAAAATGAACCAATTCTGTAAGAGTTGTATAATTGGTCATATCCACCTTATCAGCAATGGGCTTATTGAGACCAACCAAAAACCTAGCCATTGTTGATTCCTCATCCTCAGTTATCCCTGTACGAAGTAAGCACATTTCCAATTCCTGAAAATATTCATCAACACTGCGAGTACCTTGCATAAGACGTTTCAGCTTCAAATGTAGATCACGAGAATAATATGCAGGAACAAAACGACGTCTCATTTCCCTCTTCATGTCTTCCCAAGTTATACGGTCATGCCCAACTCTATGATATTCAGTACGGATCTGAGTCCACCAAGTTATGGCATAGCCTTTGAACTCAATGGCTGCAAACTTTGCCTTCTTTTCAGCAGGGTATTCATACAAATCAAATATTTGCTCCACTTTGGTTTCCCATTCAAAATAATCATCAGCATTCTCCTTGCCGCTGAATGGAGGAATGGACACTTTAACCTTGCTCAAACCATCATCATTGTGACGTCGTTCATGATGACGCCGACGGTGATCACCATAACGACCACGGGCTCCAAAACGGCCAAAGTTGTCACCACCATGATCATCATATGCACCACGGCGACCATAAGGATCACCTCCATGGTCAGCACTATAATTTGAAAGCGTTTCAGCATCAAAATCAGTAGGATGACCAACAGGAACACGTCGTGCACGACCAAAACCAGCAGCAAATCCTCGGCCACGGCCACCTGCAAAGTTATCAAAACCAGCAGCAAATCCTTGGCCACGGCCACCACCACGGCCACCACCACGGCCACCGCCATGGTGATCATCATCCTCAATGTGTTCATCATCCTCATTATAATGAGGTGGAGGTTCCCCACGCTGTTGCTGAATGGATTGCTGAAGTTGTTGCATTCCTTGCATCAATTGTTGCATTTGTGCACGTACTTCCTGAATTTCTTGAGCAGAAACAGTGTGAGAAGAAGAATCTTTCATTTCCTGCCATGTTAGTAACAAAGGGAGAAAGTAATAGGACAAAATATATGTGGAATCACTCCCTCACCACTTACAAAACAAGTTCTTTCTCTCCCTGAAAAGAGCAAGAACCAGGGCTGCAATCTGTAGGGAAGAGTGATTGTAACAGCGACGACGGTGCAACAACTCACGGTGCTTTAAGTGGAGCTTGGTGGGGTTAATATGTAAGTGGAATGCGCTGAAATGTAGTGATGCAAAACCGAATAATAATCCAAGAACACAAGTCTAAGTTGCTGAATATAAAGGAAAAGATGCAGAAAGAAAGGAACAAGATGTAGGAAGTGGATAGATGAACACCAATTGCACCAACCGAAACTTGTTGCTGCCCAAACCCCTTTTGGTGTGCTCAACACAATTCTCTTTTATTTCTTTTCTTTCCTTTTTTTTTTGAACAAGAACGCGTTGTTTTCAGTCCTTCTTGTGACCCATATACATCTTTTCTTTTAAGCTTTGTGACAAACACAGCACAACTTTCAACTAAAGGGGCCCATAAGGATCAACTAAGATGGATGGCGCAGCACAAAAACAAGAAACTCGGGTGGGGAATATGTGGCGGGTAGAAAACAAGGGTGGGACGGGTGGGTATTTTTTTTTTGTGTTTATATATATGCAGCAAGCAATGACGATCAGATCAAGGGTGGGATGGGTGGGTACATGCAGCATGCGATTTGATGATTAGAACAAAGATAACAACTAGAACGATGTGGAAAAGAAAATTCAGCAACTAGACAAATCTTAAAGGATTAAAACTCGATAAAGCAAACTACAAAATCAGTAGCACGTATGAATTTGGGCTGTAGGTTTTCTTTTTGGCTATTAGTGGACAGTAGGTATATAAACTCTATCCTACCAAAAACAAGAACAATCCTACTGAGGAAACGGAGGCTCTGATACCAGATGATATGCACACGCCTATGCAACGCGTGTAGCAAATTGTGTGGCCCGATCTTCTCGTAGGATCCGCGAACTTGATAACTTGTCGCTGCGTGACCTGGTGAAGAGGCAGTGCACCGCGAGGCTGTCCACGCGACGAACTACCGAGACAATCACCCTTCCACGTACCGACGAAACAGCCCACGCAATCACGCCCTATAGACGTGAAGGCACGAACTGGGTGAACCGCAGTTCGGCGTTCTACAACTCCCTCAGGAATCGAAAGAACAAGTGTTGCAAGCCTCTCAAGACTCACGCATAAACAAAACTCCACGAGTTTGTGTATTCTGAATTCAGCCAAATCAAGATCTGTCCTTTCATTGTCTAGTACAAGATATATATAGAGATAGGGGCGTTCAGCTTTGAGTAAATGGCAGCATGCGCATGCACTAGTGGATTTCGTGGCTGGTTCGCGCGTCTTTTCAGCTTCTGGCAGCAGTTACTAAAATGAGCATAACTCTTTATTGGGAAGTCCAAATAATGAGCCGTTTGATGGGTTGGAAAGTAGACTTGAAGACGCTTCCATCCACTTATAGAACACCGTCTAACTCCTTGTATTCTGTCCGCGGTGATGCTTGGAATTCGTACCATGTGTCAGTCATCTAGCTTCTAGTTGCATTCCCATGCAAAGGTGATGAACCATCATTTTATTCATGCACACCATAGGCTTCTTGGTTCAGATGTCTAGAGGCTTGAATCCATCTTCATCCCATGCTGGTTCATACACTCCATCATTCCTAAGGACATTGGAACAAGAACTCAAAAGCATAGGCTCATTCAACATAAACTGATTATTAAACATAAGGTTAGCGTTCACCTGAGAATGAATTTCCTTCTCCAATTGTTTAGCTCTACTTCTTGTAATTGGACCAGCTATATCAAGTGGAGTTTCATTTGAAGATGAGTGAATGCTAGGCATGTCCTCATTAAGAAGGAAAGATCACTCTCTATCTAAATGATAGAACCACTGGCACGGTACCTTTCACATTGGTAAGTAAAATCCTGGTGAAGACATCACGAGCAATGACACGACGACATCATCTCCACTTCATAGCCCATCGGTCTTCATTCATTGAAGCCAGGGCATTGACTAACTTTCAGCGATCGCTTTAAGAAATACATAAAAGTTCTCCTAAATCTGTTCCTTTCCGTTACTACTATTCGAATTTGAAGTCTAGGAGCAGGACTAACCTTTTTCTTTCGTTTAAATAAAGTCAAGATGTAGCTTTCTCTATCTCAAGAAATTATTCCACCTCCATTCATTGGAGAACAAAGCGTTATCAGATTAGGTCCTTGCTTCAAACTCAACCGAATCAAGTTTCAAAAATAGATGTGGAAGAGGCAAAGGGAAGAGCGGGGTTGCCGAATTGTTTCTCAGAGCCAGACAAAACATCTATCTCTATTTACAATACCCTTACCCCCCAGGAAAACTTTGTCGAAAAAGGTTGTCATCGTAATAGGGATTGCACATCAACATGGCAGCCCTCAATTCTTCCAATTGTGACTTGTACTCTTCTAGGCTTCCTCTTTGCCTCAAGTGATTAAACTCATCAACTACACCAACCACATTTCTGACCTCAAACCTCTCTACAATCTCTTGAATTGCCAAGATACTTGTCCCCTATTCACTAAGAAACTGTTGTACCAGCTTTCAGCTCTCTTTTTCTTCATCAACAAGCTCAGCATTGAGGGGATCCATTTGGATCAAGTCTTGCTTGAATAGAATTCATTTACTTTCTTTCCGCATATCCTCACTCTGTCTCCAGCTTTTTCGAAAGATTGCTTATCCCATGCTTTGGGCGCTAGTTTGGTGTTCTTCAGTTTATTCTTTTTTGAAGAAACATTGGATTTCCCGTGACCGGGAACTTTCTTCACTACATCAATAGGGGTGGGATTCCCACATGCGAAAGTACTTTAATAGCTTTGGTCCAGAGCTGACAGCCGGAATAAGACGAGGATTGGGGCATGATCACTACAGCCCGGCGTAAGATATTCCGCACAGGAAGCATGAAGCTTTTGGATCCACTCAGGATTAACTAAGGCTCGATCTAGTCTGCCGATGATGCGTCTGGCCCCACCGGATTGATTGCTCCAATAGAGTATGTGCCCCGAGGAACGAAGATCGGTCAGGTTCGCATTCTGCAGACAGTCAAGAAAAAAAAAGGCTGGGCTCCTGTTAAAAAAGGAACTCTACCTCCCATTTTTTCACCGACGGTTCTGACAACATGAAAATCACCCGCTGCGAGCCATGGTCCTTGTATGCTAAGGCGGAGATTAATTAATTGCTGCCACAGCAGGCGCCTATCTGTAGACAGATTGGATCGATAAATCTAAAAAAAACTTGTCAAGCTTTGCAAGGTCCATCCCCTTCTCAGAACAGCAGCAAGTCAGCACCAGGTCAAATTCTCCTTTACTACGGTAATATACCATAAACAATCATCCTTTAGGAGCTATATTACCCCTCTAGGGGAGTTAGTATAGTTGGCCATAAGGTCACACCCCTTCTTCATTCCATTTTCTATTCTAGAACTTCGGGTTTCATAGACTTTTCCCACAATAGAGGCTTTGTTCTTTTTGATAAGCTCCCGTCTTTTCCTCTGCTTCTCAATATTGTTCATCCCTCTAGCGTTCGTTATGAGGACATTCATTAGGAGTTTTAGGTTAGATTTGATGGGGAACTCCCTCCTCTGTTGGAGGCACTTTTCATTGCTCTTGTTTGGCTCCGAGCCTTAGCTTTTTTCTTAGAGTTGCATTCACTTCCCTCACCTTTCGCAGATAGAATAGACTTCCCAACTAGCTGGATCCAAGAAGGCTTATCCACAGCGAGGACACTGGGGGATCTATCTCTGAGTATGATATAGACTTACTCTCTCTGCTCCACAGTAGAATGCTGAAGGATTGTGCTCTTTCATGGCCACTGAGACAGCAAGAATCTCGTCCAGAACCACAGGAGCGGTGGAGGTGAAACCAGCAGGATCCGGGATTAAGGCACTGGAAGGTTACTCAGATTGGTGGGCTGGTTACATAATGACATCTCCAAAGCTACCCGCCCTACTAAAGAAGTTCACAAGCAAGGGACATGCCGAACACCTACCTTTCCAACTAAGTCCCACGCGAGGACCCTTTCATTGACGATGCCTTCCGTCGTTAGCAAGCGGTGGCCGACTAGGCCTTTTCCCTCAATATTTTAGGAAGCGAAGAGGACAGAAAAAAGTTCGGTAATCTTCTCCCTTTGGTGGGCATTTACCAAAGGCACTGATATTCTGAGTCTCTCGATTATATGTGAAATAAGGAGTTAAAGGTCTTATTCGTCTTTCTTGGCCTATGTGAATATGAGCCAATTCCGGAAAGTGAATAATTAACTATTGAAAGTGCAAGTCGACGTTCCTGGTATGAAAGTGAAAGTGGAGTGAAATCTGGATATGAAGGTTCAAGTCCAGTTCCAATCTGGATATAAAAGTGTTGTTCAATCGTCAAAAGTGATCTCTCTTTTGTTGTTCTCTTTTAGTCCGCTTTTTTTTTTCTTTCTTTGGAGTCGGGTTCTTAAGACAGGACTGGAAATCGGGTTTTCTGAATATCTCTCTTCCGACAAAAGAAGTAAGCAAGAAAACGGATGCACGTGCTAACGCTTTCGCGCTAGTGCGCTCAATCCGTTGCTTGTTTGGAGAGGAGTTACAGTCAAGTCGCTAGCTAGGAAGCACTTTTCCCTACCAAATTCTATCTATCCCTGCCTGCTTCTTCCATTCGCTGAGCTCCTCTGGCAAATCATGATGTGCGCATGGTGGCTACTCTGCTTTAGTAGTGCGTTAACTAGCAGTCCACTACTGATTAAGGATTTGGTACTGACACCTATCTTACTAACTAGAAGCCTTTGGAAAATAGTTATTGGATAGGGTAGACTCCTTAAGTTTACAACTTTCTCAAAGACCGGCCAGGAAGAATAATAGCCTAGAGGTTGACCCGATGGACTAACGTTTTGGCACATTAGACTAACCTAAGACAACTCCTGGCTACATTCAGTCCTATCAAGATACAAGCTGTTACCACAACGCAAGTCACAAGCTTGACACAGCGAGGCGAGAATGGTTGCAACTAACAACTCCTGCATCTGAGATTGACAACTCTAGTAACAGATATTGACAGAGCATGACACTCTCAACTGAGCTCAATCCAGCTGTGAACATGTTCGCACCAAAAACCACCGGGTGTGCCAAGAAGCTCGCTGATGATCTGGTTTGATGCGATTGAACATACGAAGGCCTGGGAGATCTGCTTAGCTCCAGTGCAGGTCCTAAAATCTTGAGGTTCGCGGGCGTGCCAGTCAATTTGACCTAGCAATTGACAAGGAGATGAAGAAATTAGATCACTGATCCAATCGGCCAGTAAGCCGATACGGATTCCTTCCAGCCGATCGCCGCTATGCTCATGCCCGGGCCCTCGCCTGTACTTGCGCTCCCGGGTCCTCGCTTGTGCTCGTGCCCGGGTCAGCAGCAACTGCACATCGGCTATCGGCCGATACGGGCTGATGTAAGCTCCTTGTAGCCGATGGCCGATGGCACCTGTGTATCGGCTAGGAAACCGATAGCGCTATGAGCAAATAGACAAGATGTCAGTATAACATGTGCATCGGCTAGGAGCCGATGATAAAATAGATAAGCAAGATAGTAAGCCAGCCGACTGCCAAGGAAACACATGTGCATCGGCTAGAAAACCGATGATAATATAGATGACAAACAGTAAGGATAATACAGTCGGCTTTATAAAAAGATAACCTATCGGCTAAGCACTCCGATAGAACGTCGCATATACACCGATCGGCTCGGCAAGGATAAATCTATTATTATCGATCTAGTAGTTCAAACCTAACTGATGCAGCACAGATCGATAATAGTAAAGGAACCTCAACGAGCCGATAGACCTAATGCAACTGTGATGAAAATAACTTACCGGCTATACATTCCGATAAGACGCTTGCACAAAGGATATCAGCCTAACAGGAATAATTTATCGCTAGCAGTTTAGTAGGTCGGACCCAACCGATGCAGCACAAACTGATGATAAACTACCCCCGATAAACTGATAAAAACTATGCACGCGTGATGTGATATACCTGACCAGCCTAAGAGGTCGGACCGAACCGATGCAGCCGTAGACAGATCCGATACACCGTGGTAAGCCGACTACCATAGACCGACTAGAATATCGGACCTAACCGAGAAAGTCCTAGCCGATTGGTAGTCGGGGTAACGAGACTTACCCTCTCGCAGGAGTTCGGACCTAACCGATGCAGCCCCGCTCGAGAAGCAAGAACCCGTTGGTAAAGGGTGGCGATGCGCCGAATTGTATTGATCGATTGTGATAGATTACAAGGTCCCCGGGCATACGTATATATACCCCGAGTTACAAGAGTCCTTATAGGACACGGTACAGGACTTTCCTAACTAGAAAAAGGAAAACTGACAGACCTGATCGGACAAGAGATCAGGTTTCCTAAAAGATAAAACTATCTAATAGATAAGATAAATAACTGCCATAACGTGGTCTTCACGATTCCTTCCAGGTTTGGTCTCTTCCAGATGAGCTTCCATTGGCTGACATGGCTTCTTTCCTTAACCGAACATGGATATGAATCGTGCCAAATTTTGGCGTTAACAGAACAATAAACAGCACGGTTATCACAAAACTTGGATTCCGGATTACAACACTATAGGCAATGAACCACCACTAACGGCCCATAACGTTAGCTGATAGCCGCTGACCGTGGAGTACTTGCCGATCCATCAGCGAGGACTGTATCATTTAGCGAGCTAGCCTCCTTAAGGAACAAGTATGTGAGAGTTCAACTTTAGCTCCCTCAACACCAGGCAGGACGGGCAGCCCTATATTAGATGACTTGTTGGAACTACGTCCTTATCTTTCTTGTCTATTACTTGCTCTTGTGATGGAAGCTTGTTGACATGAATCCTAACACATTTGGGGTGGAATCCTCCTATTGTCAAATGCGCTTTAGACAGGCTTTTGGATTAGGGGAAAGGGATGCTTACTTGGATCCTAAGCTCAAGGTACCTCTCTCGTGAATTTCTTGTGTGCTTCCTGACTCCTCAAGGCACTCGAATGAGAGGCGGAAGAAGCGCTGTTCTAGTGAATCGAGAAGTCTTTCACAATATTATTGAAGTGCACTTTCCGCAATAGAACTTATTAGAAAACAAGCCCATCTTTCACTAAAACCTATCTGCTCTTCCAGGTCCTATCGAACCTACATATTCAAACCAGGTGCTCTCACTTCCTTGACTACTATTGATTAACCGATGTCAGTTGCTTTAGCTGCTCCCTCTGGGCATCCACCCGCAAAGAGACTTCATCCGCTGCCCCCTGCTTTTGAATCTAGGACTGATTGCCCATTTCCAAAATTAGAAGGTGCCGCAAGAATAGGTTTTTACAGTTCAAATAATACATTGTCCGCTTAGAAGGGCTTGGTTTTTTAGAGGGAGCAGTTTGGCATTGTGGTGGAAGCCAGCATGAAGAAGCAAACTGTAGTGATGCATAGCATGGATTGCTTGAGCGAGGCCAAGTTCAATCTAGAAGAGTATGGCCTGACTATTCTAGAGGATTGTGCGATAGTATTGCGGAATACTGAGTAGAGGCTGGAACAACCCATAGAAGTGTAGGGGCTGCTTCAACCAGGCGTACCGTATCCATTGATTTACCCTCCTCTAGATGAGTCTTGAACTTTGCTGACAATAGCAAATTGACACATCTGCTGATAGGTGAGTGAATGAGGAGTATCCACCGGTATAAATCGTAGGAACTCTTTGGAAGAACGAATAACCACTGGGATAAAATGCCCCAATGGAGCTTACGTTCTAAATATATCCTCCTTGCTCGTAAGCAGGAAAGATGATATTTCTCCAAACTGAAATTAACATAAGATCATCGGTTCACGAAGGGTAGAAGAATAAGTATGGCATAGACATTTCCAAAATATCAATCTAGTTCAGTCACAAGGGCGGTGAGTGGTTCTCTTTCGCTGAAGCTGTGTCCATGGCATCGATATATGAAGATTGTCCGTCAGTCTGCTCCCAAGGAGTAGTAAATAAATGTAAATCCAGGCTGTCAAGTAAACCGAATTGGCCAAATGTATCTATCAAGAAATCCAACTTGTCCCAATAAAGAAAGTCTAGAGGAAGGAGCCAAGTAAGAAGAAGCCAAAAAAGGGGCTGCCTGCCTCGAGCAGTAAGGTATGTCTAAGCTGCTTGTGGTCAAATCGTTGCCAGTCGGTGATGATGAAGATTCTGAAGTGGTTTAGTAACCGTCCCCAAAATGGTCAATGTGGGTAAAGGCAGCGGCGTAAATCAGGCGCTTTTGGGACCTCTCGTTGAAGATAAGAGTATATCGAACCCATATGTCGTCTTACCATGAGTCGATTGTATCCATTGGGCAAATATAGGTTCGATCAAGATTTGCTTTTCTGGAGTACCAAAAGCAAGCATGACGTCATTATGAACATAAAGGCCCAAGGTATGGAATCCTAGGAAGAGACTAGCCCAACTTAAGTGAGATATGATAGCTTCTTTATGGTCTAACATTCTTGCCAATACATTATCCTCATTATGTTTCGGATTGTAATCTCTAATGGAAAAAATAGCTCCATGAGCAAAAGCCCCTGTCATGATGAACCCTGCAATGTATTGGTGATGAGTATATAAAGCTGCTTGAGTAGTAAAGTCTTGTGCTATGAATGCATAAGAAGGTAAAGAGTACATATGTTGAGCTACTAAGGAAGTAATAACCCCCAAAGAAGCTAGAGCAAGACCTAATTGAAAATGAATCGAATTATTGATTGTGTCGTAAAGGCCCTTATGCCCACGCCCTAATCGACCCCCCGGAGGAGTATGTGCTTCTAAAAGATCCTTGATACTGTGCCCAATTCCGAAGTTTGTTCGATACATATGACCGGCAATGAGAAAAATAAATGCAATAGCTAAATGATGATGAGCAATATCGGTCAGCCACAAACTTTGTGTTTGTGGATGGAATCCCCCAAGAAGAGTTAGAATAGCAGTTCCCGCTCCTTGAGTGGTACCAAATAAATGATTACTCGAATCGGGGTTTTGGGCATAAAGATTCCACTGACCCGTCAGAAGGGGTCCCAACCCCTAGGGATAGGGTAATACGTCTAAGAAATTATTCCATCGAACGTACTCTCCCCGGGATGCTGGAATAGCGACATGAACTAAATGTCCTGTCCAAGCCAAAGAACTTACCCCGAAAAGTCCTGACAAATGATGATTGAGACGAGATTCCGTGTTTTTGAACCACGAAAGGCTTGGTTTCCATTTGGGTTGTAGATGTAACCAACCCCCTATTAAGGATAGCGTAGAAAGAAATAATAGAAAAAGAGCTCCTGTATAAAGATCTTCATTAGTCTGTAATCCAATTGTATACCACCACTGATAAACCCCAGAATAGGCGATATTCACTGGACCGGCGGCGCCTCCTCGAGTAAAGGCTTCCACAGCAGGTTGACCAAAATGAGGATCCCAAATCGCATGAGCAATAGGTCTTACGTGTAAAGGATCCTGTATCCATCTTCTAGGAGGATAATGCATAAGCACGAAGCAGAAAACCAAGCCAAATGCAAAGTCTCTGTAGAAATAGGAGCAGAAAGAACTCTTATGAGGCATGCTTCTGACGGGCCTTATCCCGAAAGAGGTCAACAATTCTTTTGTGTAAAGCCTTTTGTTCACTGGTCTTCACTTCAAGCAATTCCATTAGTCCAAGTCTGCTGCAATTGGTGGTCGTAGGCTCACTCACCTCTAGCTCTTTTTCTTTGCGATGATCCCGTCCTTGTTGAACATTCGTCCTCCAACAAAAAATCTATCTTCTCCTGTATGTAGCAGCAGTGGCATTCGACTTTGAAGTACCAGGAAAGGCGGATAAGTTTAGCCTCAATAGAAATCTCTTTATAGCCTAAAGTTGGCTTACTTAATTCCTTTGAAGCCCCCTCCAAAAGGTAGGGTTCTACCGGAAGTACGGCTCCGTTCCTCGCGTATAGTGAAAGAAACTCACTAATTAGATCAAGTCTTAAACTTGATGTCCTTTCTTCCATTAGGAAGAGCCTCAGCCGCCCGGGTATGTCCTCTAGAGGGGTGTTGTGATTCAGCTCCTGTTGAATGAACGCAGCCCACTCCGGATCCTGCTCGTAAAGGCTCATAACCTAACTGCTCTACTTACTTAAAAAAGAGCACTTCAACAACCCTTGCCCGAAGAGAAACTCCCTTGAAAAGCCAAAACA
Source organism: Oryza meyeriana var. granulata (assembly GCA_003991445.1). Taxonomy (NCBI): domain Eukaryota; kingdom Viridiplantae; phylum Streptophyta; class Magnoliopsida; order Poales; family Poaceae; genus Oryza; species Oryza meyeriana. The sequence continues at coordinate 15,557 of RYFJ01003061.1, read as the reverse complement.
ACAGCAGAGTAGCAGGTCAAAAAGAGAGAGAGAACTGAAACCGAAGATACTTGGGTTGGTAGAACTCTTCTACAGTAGGAGCATTAACAGAATCAAAGTATAGACCAATCAGCCTTCCTTATTGTCCAAGATCATTACTAAAGTGTTACCAGTGGTGGATAAGAGAGTAAGTCCCAAACAGCTAAGATAAAGTCCCGGGTAGTGTTGTCACTGCACAAGAGGTGCGTAACAGGTGTAAGCAAAGAAGAGAGCATAACACTGGATTTCGAAAACGAGCATATGATATGGTGAGACAAGTTTCTCTTTTTTGAGGTGAGATGCTAGCCAGCCCTCTATTCATGGGTGAGATATTGACTTTACAGCGTTACCACGTACCAAATCGTTCACTCTATCAGGCAGGCAGTCAATCAATCCGCATACAGCCCCACCGACGTGATCTCACTTCTGCAGCCTGCACCAGACCCGTATTATGTATTTTATGGCATAATCTTTATCTATGATGGACGTGTGGTTTACCATGGCCCACGCGACAATGTGCTTGAGTTCCATGAGTCCATGGGTTTCATCAGGTGTGATAGGTGGGGATGATGCGGCTTCCTCTAACAAAGCTAAGGCAACGGTTGACTTTCCTCGGTTTCGGCCTAGGGGTGGAGCTGCATCCTTTCCAATAGCGATAGAAACCGCCTATAGAGTCGAAGGACGAAAGTCCGTTAGACCTCCAAGCCATAGCAGCCTCTTGGGGAAATTACAAGCACTGCCTTGCAAATGCACGAGATCAAAGAAATCCAAAAGACAAGCCAGCTCTACTCAATTCATCAACTAACCCTCCTCTGGAACTACCACCTAAACTTGGGTCTGCTTATTCTAAAAGTTAGTAAGCTGCTTCTTCTATTCCCTAGCTTGAGTGTATTAATAGTAGCTCCGATTTCGATTCGAATGCAAACAAGGCAATCTAATAATTTGTGTTTTGGAAAGCTAGGATCAAGCCTTTGCAGAAAGGATTTGAACTCGTGATGATTCGTGTTGGCCTATGTTTCTCTAGGACTATGTTTAAAACCTTGACGAGCTTTAGCAGTATGCTTGGGGTCCAGCGGTGCACATACTCACCTTAAAGAATTTGCAAGAGGTGGCCCAAACAGTACAAAACCAGACAAACTACTGGAAGAGGGTGCCAAGCATTTCTGGATGCCCTTTTGCACTTGATGGTGATTTTATATATCATAAGTTATATAGTAGAGTGGGATATATATAGTATAGTAAGCTATCCTCCACTATCAAACTAGGGGCTATCCCTTTTACGCTTTGGATTCTTTTCTTCCTACATCACCAACTTCCTACTACTATCCCTTTAATTCTGGGCTCGAGGGTCTTGGATGTAAGATCACTAACCCCCAGCACCCTTACCCTTCGCCTATAGGATTCCCACTACTTGAGCTTGCATTCCCACTAGATCAGTCTACTATACGGCATGCAAATACAGAACTGGATACTATAATCCCGCATTTCTTTTCCCTTTGCTGCTAACTTCTTTGCCCTTCTTGCTCTTGCCTGCTTTGATTACATCTTGCTTGGGGTAACACATTTAAGTAAATTCTACATGTCAATGGTCTGAAGAGTGTTATGTACCTACTAAAGAAATGAAAGGCCAATTACTTCTCCAGATACCGGATTCTAGGAAACAAGCAATACTTTCCCAGCTCTGCCGAAGAATAATTCTAATATAATAGAGATAGGAGATAGGGAGAATCTTCCCTTCGCGAATCTCTCTTTAGTTGATAGAGTGAGGTCCACATATGGTGCACTTGACTCCCGTGCATGCTATTTTCGTGTTCATGATCCATCTTAGCCTTTTGGATTCCCCTATTGGTAGTACCCACTCCAGATGTGTGTTTCTATGGCATAAAATAGTTCCTGGGACTTCCCTTTCTTTGCACTTACTTCGACTTCGATCTGATCCTCTGGGTCTCACCACTTCCTTCCTCAAGTGTATCAATAGAGACCTAGCTCGTAGTCACTTGCATGCTTTTTTACTTCTCTTCTCTTTGATATCGCTATTTGATTTCTCCATCTACAGAAAGATGATACGTGACTTCCATTGTCTGGCTTTGATTGTGTCTGCATCTGTATTCGCTGATTCTTTAATTTGTAATCAGTTCATGACAGTTTACCAGCAAGCTTCTGCTTCCCCCTCGGCTGAGCATAAGATTCGCCTTATTTATTTCGTTTGGCTGCCTTCATCTCCCTTATTATTGGTGCTATTGCTACTTGCCCAAGGAACTATAAGAACCATTATTTGTCTTCGTATTTGATGTGTGTTTGCTTGTTTTCATATCATGTTATTTTTCTTTCATTTCGTAACACATTCTCTCTATCTATTCTGGGATGAGCCATGATTCCACTACAACCATCAACATTCATGCTCCATCCCTCTATCTTTGTTTCGCTAGCAGCCCTACCGCATAATGGAAAAGTGCTCGCTATCCAGCCAGTCATACCGAGTTCCCGCTTCCGCCTAGCAAGAACTTCTCTACTTCCCGATGCAAACTCACTTGCTTTTAGTGACGTTAGTAACATCGTCTTCGTCTCCACACCGGCATAACAAAAAACTACTACTCCTCTGAAATGGCATATTGAAATTCATTCATTCCATCATATCCGCTACCAATCCTATCTTTTACATTTCTTTTTTCCAATGGGCAATAAAGGTAATTCTAGCTTTTTATTATTGAAAAAAATAAGCAGATCTTAAGTCTTTTTTCTTCGTTTTTACTGGTTTTTAGCAGGTGTTCCTATGAAATTTACGAACAACTGAGTGAAGTTAGTGAAAAATATCAATTGTAATGAAAATGCCAGTTGTTCCGTTCAAATCCTGCGGTATCCAAGCCCCTCTGGCGAACAATGCGTTACGAAGTATTATGTTAAGCCTAACTATCGGGGGTAATTCTGAGTGAATTACAGGAAAATGGAAATTGTAGAGTGCGAATTCCTATTGATAAGTGAAGTTATCCGGTGTCCAAAGATACTAGTCGGGATGAATTAATCATACTTAAAAGTAAGCAGGAGAAGAATGAATTTCTAGGTCCATAGATACCGATATTGATTATATCTACTTGGAGGCGAACAAGACCCGCTAGGGATGATTCACGGATGAGACCAAAGCGTGTTTCAACTGATATTAACACCCTAGGGTCAGTTCAGTAAAGTAATACCTTTTTCCTGGTCGGAGACTCGCAAAACAAGTTATCAAAAGATGCGAGAAATCCCAAACCAATCTTCTCCTACGGCTGTAGAACCACAGGAATAGATGCTTCCACGCATCGATCCTGGACCAGGATGCTATGATACTTGGTTGTGGGATGGACCATAGCCTAGCGTAGTGAAAGCGGATCCCGATAAAAAGGAATGCTTGGCTATCCTGCTAGCAGTTGAGTAAGGATATCCCGAAGGGGAGTACAAAATCGATCTTAGTCATATGCACTTATCTTTACCTGGCGAGTAATTTTTTAGAAATGGAGCTCCTTATCTTTCAATTTCCTTAGTGCGCATGAATGAGAGATTCCAGCAGCCTTAGTATGAGCATATCGGGCCTATGGAAGAAAGTTCATATCTAGGTATTAGTTGCACTTTGAAACTCGAAAGCCGTTAGCTACAACTTGATCGTGGTATCCAAATAGAAATTCTATCCAGTCCTCGCTACACTATTTAGACGGATTGAAGCTTAAGCCAGATCGAAACCAGTCTGAGTATATGCATTATCCTAGCTAGAATAGATTCACAAGCTAAAGGGGAGCCTCCCTAAGAAGAAAATATTGACTAAATATACTCGGTCAATCTCCCATTGGGAGGGTATCAGTTTGGTAGGAGTTCGCTATCAGCCAAACTTGAGCTCTTTTGACAGTTCCAAGAAAATCACTCACCCCGGCGGATCCGGAATAAAATTATCAAAGAAATTTTGAATAGCTCACCGAACGAGTACTAAACGCCCCGAGTGAATGGTTTCACCAGGGAAGGAAGCCAATAATGGAGTGTCAGGGTGGAACTTCATTAATAAAGGATTTGCACTGCGCCCACCGTGCCACAGGACGAACTTCAATAGCCCATCATAGATCTCATCAGGGGTTAGGAACTCTTTGAAGATATCGATAGAATAACTTTCTTTTTCATAAGTTTCAGTGGAGAAGCCAACAAGTGCAGTTTTGAAGCGTAAGGTCAGGTTACACAGAAAGGCCTATTTGATAAGCAAGGCATGCAAACAAATAGGTAGAGCAGAGAGCTGACCTAAGGAGCGAGCTTGTTGTAGCCGGTCTAAAGGAAAACCTTGCAGCTTACTTCTATATCCCCACGTCCTTGCACGGCTCGTTTCTTTTTTTTTTCGTTCGAGCCCTGCTTCTCCCTTTCTTTGAACTAGCTATCTGGTTTGCCCAGTGCTTCCTACCTGTTAGGTATTCCCCCTGCTCGAGGTCCGCTATCCGCATATTAGGTTCGGCGTGAGCACAGACGTCGGATCGTATTGATGGATATCGCAATGCTAGTGAGCAACCCTTTTTCCATTTCTCATCCGTACTGCTTAAATCTCTTTGAAAGCAATAATCTGTCTTCCATCTTTCAAATGTTCAATAATGAACTAGATCGATATAGCGAGCTTTCATCTCATCTTTCCTTTCAACTGATCAATAAAGTAAGAAACCTATTCATCTATTCCTATCCCTCGCAAAGCAAAGCAGAACAAGGGCCGAAAGAGCACGGCAATGCGGAAGTCAACGAAGCGAAGTCCGAAGTACGTTCAATTTCCTACTGGGGTAAGGCCCGGGACAAAGGTTTTGATAAGTCAATAGTAGTATTTGCTTTCTCAGATATTCCCATAGAAATGATTGAATTCTGTGCTATAGTAGTTAGAAGCAGTAATCCTACAACTGTAAGGTTTTCAATGGCAACTTCGATTGCGCCCCATCTCTTACTTCGATAAAAGTTCTATCCTCGGATTCGAATAGCGACAAGAAAAAAAGGGGTCAGGTGCTCAGGGCTCCTGCGTTAGCCTCAATCGAACCATTCGCCATTCCTAGTACTAGTAGTCTAGAGCCTTTGCCGGAACAGTTGCCGTTTGACATGCTTTGCGAAGAACTTCTCTTCTTGGAAAACAGAGGATATTACCTTTGATTAGTTAGAGGAAGTAGGAAGCCGAGCATTTGGAACTAGCGTTATAGGGTTCGGATAAGGGTTGATAACTCCCTTTCTTTGTCGAATTAAGATAAAGAATGCGCTTGCTCCAGAAAACGAATCCCGCCGTTAGCAGTTATAGAGAAAAGATTCCTTAGCTTTGATTTGCTTCGATCTGCGTATCCTTATTTCTTTGATGAAAGGAACGGATACCTTTAATCTGTAATAAAAAACAAAGGATTGTCTCGATTCGCTCATGTGCAAAAGACAGAATTCTCCTGAATTCAGCTAAACCATTCTTTTTAAACAAACCCTCGAACTCGTAATAGAGAAATAAGGGCCACTTTGCCAGAATAATCATTCTACAGTTAAGCTTTCACTGACCTCATCTCTTGAAACTCGTATAGCTAGCCCAAAAAAGACAGGACCCACAGGCAATAAATAGTAGATCATTCCTAACAACCAAACACATAAATAAAGAAAGAATAACGCTCGAAGAAGTGATTGAAGCATTGGTGATAATGATCCTACCCACTTAACACACGCGATTAGAGATTGCACTATTGCCGCTAAAACTCCCAATCAAACGCTCGCGCTGGCTACAATCTCACCGCGTGAAGTTAGAGTCTAACAAACGATGAGGTTGCTCGAAACGATCAAAGCAGTATTAAACGTCCCACCTGTTCAATACGAAATAGGCTGATGACAGAAATTGAAGATTGAAATAGTCGTCCAGCAATAATTTACAGAGGTCTGGCACCACATTGCTTAGATAAGATAAGGAGCTACTAACATTCCATAAGAGGAAAGAAGCTAAACAAACAAACAACAGTACATAGGATTTTGAAATTCAATAGAGGAAAATCCATACTTTAACTTAAATAAGTGAAATCGAAAAAAGCAAATAGTAAGCGTGAAATCTACAAAGCAAGAGAAAAGTCAGTCGGTCCTTACTTTCAGCTGGATTTCTACTATTTAAAATGAGTTCCGTTTGCGAATTCCGATATTTCTCTTTTAGGCTATGAAGCACTGCTATTCATCCTTTTATCAGCTCGACGTAAGCATTGACTTTTCTTCCCTTGGTACAAAAAGAAAAGTAAGCGACTACCTTTCCCGGTAGTTTTAGTAGATGAGTTGACGAGCCAAGAACTAGAGAAAGCACAGTTAGGGCGAATCTATTTTTCTTTTTGGTATTGAAAGTCCCTGATAGATTTTCGTCTTTTCTTGTTGACCAAGGTGATTCTAGATTTGAGTTTGAAAACCTTCCCTATTAAAAGATGGAGTCGGAGTCTACTTCGCCAAAGCAAGAAAAAGCGGTACTCATTACTTTTCCTCCTTGCTAGGGAAGCTGCTGTTAAGGGTGTGAGAGCAGTTCGAAAGGCCCCCAATCGGATGCAGTTCGGTGTTTATACTATATTTTTAGCCCCGTTATTTTCCTTTGAAAAAAGCTGTGAAGAAGCCAAAAACGAGTATGAAGCCTCGTCTTGAATGCTTGATAAGATGATCACGTAATTCTTTTTAGAAGCACAGAGAGACTCTTTCTTGCCTTGGGTGCAAGGAAAAGATTCTGGTACGATGACATGAAGATAGACTTGACACCGACCAATAACCACAAAAACGACACTTTTTGAGTCTAGAAAGATTCCCAGCTCCACTGACACAAGGATTTCAATCCTTGTTTCTAACCAACTAGCTATTGCACATGCCGACTTTTCTTCAGCATATAGCGCTACAAAAAAAACATTGATCACTTTTCCCTCCGTCAAAAGAAAAGCAAGCTCTTCTATTTACGAAATCTTCGATGTGTGGAAACCGAACGTTGGCTTGTCTCGCGTGGTGCGCTTACTACTTGAAAATACGTATAGTTTCAGTCATCTTCTCTTCAACAAGCATAAATATCCTGCGTTGTGAGATTGATTGCTAGCAGTTCTAAGCAAGTACTTTATTTAGAAGAAAGAGCTACTAGTCAGAACTTTGACACTTCAAGAGTCAATGTCTTAGCACCTATATGCATGCTTGAGATACTTTCTCCTTCCCCGTGAGTGCTCGCATTTCCGCCTACTATACTAGACCAGCTTCAACAGGAAGAACTAAGACCTCTCGCTAGGTTGAAGTGAAGAGTGCACTTTCCCATTTCGACTTGTGAGCCAGCTGTAGCAAAGTAGAAATGCTATCCTAACCAAGACTTTGGGAATACCTCCCAACCGTTCACTCATAGAAGTGAATAGAACGGTACAGCACCACGGCTAAGCTGTTCGCGGGTGAATTCACGTAACAAGGATACCTGTGGCTGAAATAAAGTTTTAGTGCATCTCCTTCCTTACTCTGCTTTCCTGAAGTGAATATCGATTCTACCCTAAGGAAAGACACATTGCATCCCAGAAAGTGTAAATAATGTATGTATTAGCAGAGTATGCATGAGGCGTCGTATGTGATATAGTTAGATTTCAGAGTTATGGAACTGGCCCATTATACAGTGGGGGACAGAGCTGGATGAAAGTAGTAGGCCATGAACAACGAAGAAACTAAACTACTATGAAGTTTACTAAGGACAGTGTTAAGTGGTGCTGGAAAGGAAAATCAGAGGAGGAGGATAAGCTGTACAGGAAGGAGAAGAGCTGATTGCTAAAGAAGAACAAGCTTAGTTCTGGCATGATGGATCAATGGTGCGATGTCAATCAGTAAACTAAATTCTGATCCAATTTCACCCTACTGAACTCTTAAGAGTAGTGTGTTTCAAGAACCAAGTCCTTACCCCCAATAATCCATGATCATATATACCCCGAAGTACTGACCCAAAATCTGAAGTCATACGGATACTCACATCTGCAAAAGCTGAGATTAGGAGAAATTGAGGAATTGCTGAAGAATTCACTGATACAACGCTCTACTAGCCCCTTTGCTGCACCTTGCTGTTAGTGAAGAACAAGGATGGGACATGGAGGATGCGCATTGAAACCAGGCAGCTGAATGCAGTACAGTAAAGAAGAAATACCCAATTCCGGCACATAGATGACCTATGGATGATGGTGCTAAATATGTATTTAGCAAATGACTTAAGATGTTAGCTATCATCAGATCAGGATGAGAGAGGAAGGACAAGCCCAAAACTTCATTCAGAAACCCTGTCACTATGAATTCAATTGATGCGGGTGCTACAATGCTCCTGCAACGTTTCAAGCACTCATGAATGATGTGCCAGAAGATTTGTGTTGTTTGATGATATACTTCTTTACAGTAAAAACACTGAAGGAGCATCAACAGCACTTGCAGCTAACACTTTTCTGCGGATCAGCTACATGTAAGATGAGCAAGTGTGAGTTTTGGACTTTTAAAGGTGGAATATTAGGGGCATTGAAAAATAAGTGGCAGATCTTGTCTAGGAGAAAGCGGAACAATCTGTCAGCAGGTCCAAGTGTGCAAACCGCTTTGTGAAGCCAACTGAGAATGAGGGACCTAGTTGTGTATTTCGAGCTTCTAGGCAAAGCTGCTTGCAGTGCACTGAAAGGGCATCGTTCCTTCCTATATGGGCCAAAGGGTGGCAGTAATCTGGTGTAGAACGGAGGGGAATATCCTAAGTTTGATGTGCACAAGTGCTTCCTCTGATTGAAGTCGATTGCCTCAACCAATTTCTTAGACATCAACACAAGAAGTGGCGAATTTGGGATGGTAACTACTCAGTGAAACTGTGGGAAGATGGGTACGTCCCACGGCCTCTCAACCAGACATCAGCTAATGGTTGGCGAGTGGGACTCTACTGAATTCCAGCATGGGTGTGGTAGATTACTGACGTGAACCGGACCTCTATGAGTGCTCTACATGGCCGGATCAAAGCTATTCTCAAACTAGATCCATTGGAGTGGGAAGTACTCAGATGTAGAAGAGGACTCAAGCAGGCTACCCACTGTCACCTCGCTTCTTCTTCCGGCTTCTTCCCTCTCACTCAGCATTTGCCGATGCTGACTGGGCTGCATACCTAGTGAATACCTTATGATGACGATTCTTCTCCTGCTACATCCTGCATGCAGACCGCTCTACTAGACAGACCTTCACCAGCCAGTTCACATTTGCCTATTCCTCTTGTGCCACATCCCCTAGCTTTGTGAAATGAACTTGACAGATTTGCTTGCATTTCCCTCTGCATATGATCCAAACATTCACACATACATACCACTTTAGCACACTTTACAGAACACGAGTGCAACATACCAATTCTAGAAAAACAATAAACAAATCCAAACAAAGTCACTTAAGAATAGGCAAGGGACACACCACCGTCCACGCCACCTACTTGAAGAGCAGAAAAGATATAGTTAGTGTAAGGAAAGTATTATAGGAAAGACCCTATAAGTTCAGACAATATGCTACATTCTATGATATCCTATTCAATCCCCAGGTTAGCAGCGTTGCTCGTCGTGCTAATAAATCCTCTCTTCTTAAAGCCCAAGTAGGACAAAGAAATGCAAGCCCTCGATTCATTCCTTTTATGCGAGTGGGAAAGCTAGCTAAAGATCAATGACAAGGAGTAGCCTAGAGCAAAAGGCCTCAGGTTAGTTAAAGCAAGAAAGTCAATGCTGGTGCTCGCTTATTCAATCCTTTTTCTCTCCTCCTTTGTGCTAATCACTAGTGCTAAGAACTAGGTCAAAAGGAAAGTCAGCCCTTAATACGGAGTTTTATACTTGTTCTTACTTTGTGTTAGTGAAGCCGGATAGTTCAACTTGCCCGCCCAAAGTCAATCTATGAAAAGTCTTCCTTATAGGCGCACCCAGCTGTAAGAGAGTAGAAGCAATCGGAGTCAAAAAATCCATAGTGAAATGAGCGTTAGATGTTGACTAGACAAACTAGCTAATACATGTAGTAGGGTAACTTTTCCTTTTTTTCTCGGTTATGTGAAAAGGTAGAAAACTCGCTACACTTTATAGGAATGAACTACTCTTAATGCAAGCTAGTCAAGCTGGATGAGTTGTTAGGAATGGCTCAACCCAGGCAGCGCTAAACTTTCTTTTTCCGGCAAATCTCTCACTTCATCTTCTGGCTAGCTATGTTCTCGGGGCTACACCCCACCAGAGTAGGTTTCACCATCGAGTAATGAAGATGTTAACTTCTAGTACAAGCAAGCAAATCTAGTGCCCTGAGTACCCTTGTCAGAAGCACACTATAAAAAAACCATCTCAACAAAGGTAAAGTTTATATATATTAGACAAGATTTCACCTTCCTTTCACCGTGGTTACTTGGATGGGAAAGTAGTAGATACGCGTTCTAGAATAGGATCCATGTATAAACCAACAGTCCTAGATGGAGCCCAACACGAAAAAGTAAGGTGATGAACGAACTTAAGAATACAATAAACAGAATCAAAACAAGCAAGAGAACTCTTAAAAGAAAGAAATCTACTGCTCTATCATTGACAGATAATCTTTTAGTCTATAGCCCTACCTATGGGAACTCACACTCGCTAGAAGGCAAAAGCACTTGAAACAAGTAGTGAGGTAAGAAATCAACTACTTCGCTTATTCTCAATATGCCTGCTCTTCGAATTCAAAACTCCTCCGCTATAGCCATTCTACATATGTATATATGAAAAAGACAGCTGCTATACAAAGCTTTATCTCGCCACTTGAAACTCGTTTGCTTCTGGCTGTCTTACTGGATTTCGTCTATCCTTAGCTTACTGACCTAAGAGTATATGCTTGGCATATTCGTAATCTCCCTCGTGGTTGCGAGTTGCAACCTACAAGGCCTATAACGCCGTATCAGATCTTTTCCATTGCCCTATGGTCACTTCTTAAAAACTGAAAAGAGACTAAAAAAGAGACTGAACTTCACTTAGGCTTCGCAGCTTATTAGAGCATTGAATTGACCTCTACTAAGAGTAAGATGGCTTTTATTCTACTAAATCCAAAGAATGCTGGCTAGGGTGACGCTCTGCTTCTTTTCGAGTAGGCAAACTGAGTAAGGGTCGTGTTATTAAGTATATTTCTTAGCTACAAGCCTGGCCTTTCACTTTTCTTAGTTCCCTTTTTCCAACCTTTCATTCCATATCTCACCAGTCTTCTTTCCCTGGGTTGTTCTTGCAAAACGCGTATTAAGTACTTCCCTCCACAAGTCGATCACACAGATCAAAAAAGTAGGAAAGACCCGGGCAGGCTATCAGAACTTCAAACTCATAAACGTCAACTTTTTTCTTTAATAGCTTCAGTACTCATTCATGCTATTGGCAATATATGTTTCATCATAAGAATACCGTGAAACCTAGACATATTAAGAAAGTCCATAACTTTTATCTTCTCCACTCTCATAGTTGCTACCACAGAACTCAAGAAAGAATCATTCATCCCATAGTACTCCTACCTCCTAACCTGTCAAAGAATCCTCACTATACCAACAACAGCTTTAGAAAGTTCTGAAATAGGAGTGCCATATAAGCAAACACTTTCATTACTCCAAGCGCAATATGTCACATGTCAGATTAAGCATTACTAACCTTTCCATATCAGCTACCTTGAAGCGCTTTGGTCTAAGGCTGCTTTCTTTGCCACTTTTCTCTTTATGGGGCCAATAAACATAGAAAGATTGACTAATACATAAGGTTCTGTCTTACTGATTGAGATACCCGTCTCATTGGCACACTGATCCTAGTATATTCGTATGTTAAGGCTATAAGTATCCCCTACTACTCGAGTAATAAACATACGCTAAACTAATGGATACATAGACTCTCCAACTGGCTCATGAATAGCTCATCCCCTGCTGGTAAGTAAAGCAATAGCCTCGCAAATAGAGTATAGTAAAATGTCTAACCGGCTGTATGATGATTTGACTGATACAACTATAGGATTTTGCCTATACCATTAAAATATATAGTTTTTGTATAAAAGTAACCAGATTTTTAAGATTAAGGCCTTGTACTTTACTAGTACTTGTTTTACAAGGTCATGACCAAGCAAACCATAGTGACCCCAAAAGTTTACTAACTCTATTGTATTTATTGATGAACTGGAGGGTCCCTTCCCTTGTAATGACGAAAGCATGACAAATGTAGCTATCCTTCCTTACTGTCCTGGTGCGTGGTGAAATTCCATTGGCTAATTAATGAGGACACTGACTCACAAAGGAAAGGCTATAGCTAGTCTCTACGAATATCTCGATGCAAGCATTACAATAGTTTGGAGGTAACTTCTGCTTGAATGTATTAGTGGAGAGTGGAAGTGGCTGACAATGGCGCTTTGCCGCCCGCTCACCGTTCTAAATGGAAATCTCTGGCGTTGACTGAATCTTCTGTTGATAGTGAGGCATAACCTTAGAAGGAAGCAAAATGCCCTTTCTATGGGGGGGGGGGGGCGGGGGGGGGGAAGCAATGGTACCAATAGCAAATCCACTTTTTTAAGATCTTAGAGCTGGAGGTCGACCTCTTTTAGATAGATAGCATAGGGCATGCCGCCCACTCTTAAGACTAGGTCCCCGTAGACTAGTTTTTACTACTCAAAGAACTTCCCTATCAATGGTGCTTTCTAGTTCTTATCTGCACCTACATTTTAAATTAACCCTATTCTTGATAATGGGAATCACAACATATCATACAAGCCCGCAGCGGGAGAAGGGCGAGCGAGAGAACTCAGGACTGAATGAACCAAGAAGGCATTATTCAGCAAAAGAATTCTACTCAGAATGTTATCTTCTGACCACGAAACTGAGCAAGAAGTCCATCCGATAGTAGGGCGGTTGGTATTTGGAGATCAAAAAGTACTTTTTTTATGCGGCAGAGTATAGCTATCAGTAGAAGTCTTTCGCTTGACTAGGATAAGACAGAGATGATCCCATTCGAACTTCTTTCCACTAATCTAATGGTTTCATTCTCCCATCGAGAGTTATGATACTAGCAAGTTCCTATTCTTCTCCTCTCGATCCTACCTTGGGTTATGTTTACAGGATGGTCAGTGAACTTCTATTGGTTCAAAGGAGGATATCCATTGGGGGAAGCTCGAAAGGTTATTCGATATCAAGGTGACCCTCGACGCGCCGCAGCCACTATTTGACTCCTTTTATGCAATTATGAACGAAAACTTTCAATTCCAATGCAACTTATCCTTGGAGTTGACTAAGCAAACACCGAGCCCCCCGATGAAAGCCAACAGAAATCCTATCCGAATACTAAAAAGAAAGCAATTTCATTATGGTGGTATACCAGCCGCCAGTTGAACTTCCAGTTCCAATCGGAGCATATAGATCCGTAATATGGATTTGTATGTATAGCCACTTCAGTCGTGCTCCTCGTTTCTCGAATGAAAAAAGTATCTTCTTTCTGGACATGCTAAACCTGAAATCTTATGTTCGTGGATTCTTCATCCACCGATGCAGAAAATCTTCCAGTTTTCCATTCTCATATGAGCAGGAAAGTTATGGTGATGCGGCAAACAGGTCGGCACAAGTGATTCATACATGTTCAAACATGAACCTTTCGCTCGTTGGGACGGTTTATAAATCATCAAATTTCCCACAATGGAATGAGAAGTGGGTCCATGTAAATGATCGAACCTCGCAAACAACAACGTTCCTTCCCCATATGGGCCGAATCCCCAAAAGGCAATCGTTGAGTGAACTGTATTATTCCGTATTAGTTGACCTAAGCCGCACACATTATTGCAGGGTGGGGCTCGGCCTCCGAACCGTACGTGGGGACGAGTTTCTCCTCATACAGCTCGGGCCGAAGACCGGAGAAAAAGAAAAGTTGAGAGAGATGGGGAGACCCACTCTGCTGGATCGGAACGGACAGGAAAGGGGGGAGGATAAGCTTGTGAAGAAGCAAGCTTATGCACCACCCCCAAAAAACAAACCGACCCAGCCCAAGAAAACGTATGCGCTTTAGCACAAAAGCGCTCCATCCCTTGCTTGTTGCTTCGCGTTCTTTCTATTCACATCCCAGTCCATTCCCGTTTAGGCGGCTAATATAATATGTGCGGTAGTCCGTCTCCAATCGGCTCGTACACCAGACCGCTTGTGCCGCCATTCTGTCTCGCCCTAAATGGAATGGCTCTCTTATCTTAGTTACGCTGTGCCCCGACCCGAGTCCCACTCCGCTTTTATTCCGCCCGGCATACCGGCAACACAACATAGCTTCACCCATTCTATGTACGCCGTGGCGCTTTGGGAAGCCGTTCCACCGCGCTGCCCGTGATCTCCACCGTAGTGGATATCCCTCGGTCAAAGGGTTGTTGGATGTGGATCTACGTCACGGGGCGTACGACGTAGATTGATATATCACACCTCTTTGGCATACGCTAGGGATGCATTTAACGCCACTCGCAACTGATACTCGTCGTCTAGTGTGTCAGCATGGTGTTTTCGAGCCCGACTTACACCCATTATGCATTAATTCAAAGTCATTACCTTTGCCGATTTTTATAACATTTCCTAACAAGGGTAAGGTCAATTGAGATTCAGGCGGGATTATGCCGGTCGAATCAGAGTTCACGCCCTAAATCAAAGAATAGACTGGGGCACAGGCATAGCCATCAGGTTGACGAGAAAGAACACCAACAGAAAGATGCACCTCTCCATGGGAAATAGAAAGTTCATCTTCACTTTTTTGTGTAATGACCAACAGCCATCACGGTCGGCTCGTTGTAATCAGAGCTCAAGCCGATTTCAGTGGACACCCCCAAAGCAAGCACACCCGACAGGGGGGGGGGAAACTACAGGCCAAAAACCTTCGACCTTCTTTCTATATGGGTGCCCGGGGCACTATCTCTTCATTTGTATGTCATTCCTAGCAAGGTTTGCTTTACTCGAGCGCCGTACGTTCAACTGACTACGGTGGTAAGAGAAGGTACGAAAGAATTGGAACGAGAAGACGCAGAAGATTCTAAATATGCAGAGTCCCATGTTTGTATATCAGAAATCGAGAACGGAACGAAACGAAATAAACATTTCTAGCGGATAGCTTCTCATATTTGTTTATAATAGCGTTGCTTTGCCACCACTCCCTTTTGCTCGTCTATGGCGTATGGGGGGGGGTATTCCTTAATGTAGTAGACCAAAAAGGATAAGGGATAGGATAGGTTAAGTCATGAAAGAGTACAGTGGACATCTACTTGAGACCATTCAATAGTACAGTGTGTTTGCCACAGTGCATACCATGGAGTAAATAAAAGAAATTCTGTATGGCATGTCTATCCGTTCGATTTTTGGAAGGGGGCCTTCTTTCCAGTGGAGAAAAGATTTTAGACGCTAAATGAAGTTTCACAACGCATACTGAAAAGAGTCTATGCTGCCGACCATTATGGACTAGTTCGAAAGGAAGGCAGGGACGTGCAAGAAGATTGTTACTTTCATGTTTCGAACGTTTCATAAACTTATCCTGAAGTATTTACAAAGTTTCGGTAATTATTAGTAGTGCTAT
>RYFJ01003060.1:0-147266 GCA_003991445.1 Oryza meyeriana var. granulata | reverse complement strand
AGATCTGGTCTGCACACGATTGGACCTGAGAGTATATGGCTCGTCCCCTTGTCTACTCCATGCTACGAGCCGTGGGTCCACCACTTCCCGGAAGCATCCCTCCGGTCACGACCGTGCAGGAGGAGAGGTTAACGCACAGCACTTCGCCCCCAACCTCCGGAAAGGCACCGGTCCCGAGCTACCAGGCAGGGCGTCGGGCCGCAAGAGCGCTGGAGTCGACGATTGCCCTGGACCTAGCATATCGGGGCTCATCACCTCGGCAAGGAACTGAGACAATGCGCAGACCCAAAAAAACCGCCGCCGGCGCGGCCCGGGTTACACCCCCAAGGATGGGGCACCCACGGTGCAAACACGGAAAAGGACAAAGGGCAAACTAAGAGGAATATGAAAAAAGCTGTTATATGAAATACACATATGGGAACCCCCGGCCAGCGTTGACAGTTTGAGGGAACCGACGCTGGCCCGAGCCCCTACAAACTTACGGATATGTTTATGGATAAAACTTGCGAGGTGCATATTCCAGGATTGGGAAGCGGGGTCCCATCTCCTGGCCCCCAGGTCTTACGAGCCGGCGGAGACACGATCACCAGGAAGGGGCCTTCCCACATGGGGAACTTATGCCTTCCGGCATTGTGTAAGACACGGCGAGACTAGGTCCCCACCTGAGTTGATCGGGCCCGAACCTTAGCTGGTGATAGCCTTAAGGCTCTGCTGGAACGTGCGACTCGGACGAGGCGCGTCGTCTCGCTCCTCGAGAGTCAGTTTGTTCAGCTGCCATGTTGTGTGGTCGATGTGTCGCTTGTAGCGCTTACCCGGGGGGAGCCGAAGGTGAGTTCTGACGGCAAACGGCCTCGGCCCCGTATACCAGGGAAAAACGGGGTTCTCCCGTGCCCGGCTCGAGTGTGGACGATTGGCCCACAAGACCGCTGGACTCGTCGATCACTGACGCCGGTTTTCTTGAGGTCGTTGTAGGACCTTGTCTGAGGCCCCGAGGATCTCAGCGTTTCCCTCTCGGCCTGCCCATAGGCTGTAGGGTGGCAGGGGAGGCGACAGAGCTTAATGCCGGATGTCCGGTACAGTATTCGCGAAGAAGCTCGCTCGTACTGCGGTGCCGTTGTCGGTGTGATAAGCGGTGGACCCGAAGCGGCTGTGATTCCCGGATAAACCTTGAGCGCTGAGTGCTTTGTCTATGCGATTTCGGGGAACGCCTCCGGCCACTTCGTAACTGCGATGGCGACATAGAGATGCGATAACCCCCAACTGCCGGGGAAAGGGCCGAGATATCGAGTCCCCAGACCGCGAAGGGGCCAGGACAGTGGGATCATCTGATGCTTGCGCGGCTGCGGCTCTGTTTGGCATGAAACTGGCACGCGCGGCAACGTTGACAGGCGAACGCGTCCTTGCAAGCCGTGGCTAAATAAATCCAGCGAAAGCCTTACGACCAGGTATCGAAATGCGCGTGACCTGCCACACTCCCTTCGTGGGATGTCGCCGAGGATCTCGACTCCGGAGTTCTCGCGGACGCACTTTGAGCAGGACGCTGTTGGCGCCACGCGGGTAGAGGCCCTCACCAGGACAGAGCGTTAGACAGCGAGCGATCCTTTCGCTTTCCACGCTCTCAGGAATGTCGCTCGGAGAAGATATGGCCCGGATTTCGTCCAATCAGGAGGGCCCTGGTCGGCCGCGAGGACCAAGGCCTGGGCCGTCGAGCGCGTCAGCTCACCCGGGCTCAGGTGCCCGACGGTCCCGGATAAGCACGCGGGAGGTCTCATGCTTCCTGGAAAATCCCGGGACAGCCGCCGCGAGGAAGCCAGTCTTGAGAGCTCCGCGGCTAGTTGCGGACTGCGAGGGACGTGGCGAAGCGTTGAGGTCTCGAAACGGCGCTTCAGCCCCGCATTCGTCCACGTATGCGGCCATTGGGGTCCAGGTCTGGTATCCCCGGACACCTGGTTTGAGACGAGCTCGAGTCGCCTGCGCGCATAGCCGTCGCACCCCGAGGCGGATCGCGGCCGGGAGGCCGGGAGAAGGCCCTCGACTCAGCCCATTTGTTGAGTGGCCCCGAGTTGAGTACGTGGACGACGAAAGCGGAACTCGGCTCGGCGGCGCGATACGGGACGATCCCGCCCCAGGCTGGCGGCAAGCCCGCCAGGCGCAGGAGCCGCGAGTTCATTATCCAGTGGAGGCGAAGTCAGGCGCAGCCGGCGGCCGGAACCCGGCGGTTCCGCACAGAGTCCGGCTCGGGCCCCGGTCCAATCCGCTAAAAAATCTGCAGGACCTTGCTTTTGATGCGTTGGTGCTGGAATCGGGGTCGAACTCAGCGAGCTCGCCGCACTTTAAGCGACGCGGGCCGGTTCCCTCGGTTATGCAAATCTGCACCGAGGGGAAGGATGTGACTACGAATACCTTGTGCGCCCAACCTGAAGTAATGGCGAAGTTCCTGTACGCGATGAAGAAACAGCGTAGAGACTTTTGGCCTGGGCGGAGTGGTGCGATTTGGCGTCACGAGTACCTCGCGACGAAGTACACCGGCTTCTGTTGTGTGTTTCCCGAGCCGGCCCGACAAGGGCCGGGGGCCGGCTCAGTCCCCCGGAGGGAGCGAGCTCTCGCCCTATGGGACAGGTACGAGCTGGACATGGGCCCCGGGTGTATGATTGGATGAGTTCCCGGGCGCCGCGTTCCCGGGCTCGCACTCGCCTTGGCCGAGGCTGCCACGTTCGGGGGCTCCCAGGTGGCGGCCCGGCGAAGGTGAATCCCGGCGGACCCGCCTGCTGGCAAGGGGCCTCGACGACGACGCCGCGCTTACCACCTGCGGGTTGCGCATGTAGAGCAACAAGGCTCGTCTGGTGCCGGTGCCACGAGACAGGGGGCGTAGTCAGGTTACCTCTTGAGCTCATCCAAGGGCTTTTCCGCCTCATCCGTCCAGGCGAACTGCCCGGATCTGAAGAAGTTTGAAATAGGTGAAGAACCGGCTCCAGCCTGGAGAAGCCTAGTGCGGCCACGCACCGTGTCAGCTTTCTGCCTTCCCCGTAGCTCTCGGGGGGCGATGAAGGCGATTGCCGCTATCTTCTTCGGTCCTCAATGCGCGGCTGGACACGAGGACCGAGGAGCTGCCGGCCGGGCGACCCCGAAGACGCACTTGTCCGGGTTCAGCTTCATCCTTGTGCATCGAAGGTTACTGAACGTCTCGGCCAGATCATGGAGCAGAGTGGCGCGGTCGCCGACTTCAATACCAAATCGTCGACGTAGGCCTCCATGTGCGACCAAGCTCGCGATTCAAATGTTACACGGACAGCACGCTGGAAGTGGAACAAGCATTCTTCAACCCGAAAGGCATGCACATATAACAGAAGGCCCCCTGGGGGGTAATAAAAGAAGTTTTTTCCTTCATCCTCCTCTGCACATGCGGATCTGATGGTATCCTGCATAAGCATCAAGAAAGCACAAAAGGTCGCACCCCGCGGTGGGAGTCGACTATCTGGTCTATGCGAGGCAGACGGGAATGGGTCTTTGGGGCAAGCCTTGTGAGGTCGGTGTAGTCTATGCAATTCGCAGCTTCCCGTTTGGATTTGGGCGACGACGACTGGGTTGGCCAGCCATTCCGGGTGGACGACCTCGCGGATGGAAGCCGGCCAGCAGAAGTTTGTGGATCTCCTCTCGGACGAAGGCCTGCGCTCGTGGGGCTGTCGTCGTACCTTCTGCCGCACCGGGCGCGAGCCCGCGGATGGCCAAGCGGTGCTCAATCAGCCCCCTGGGGACCCCGGGCATGTCGACGGTTGCCAGGCGAAGACGTCGGTGTTTGCCCGGAGGAAGGCGATGAGCGCGCTTTCCCTATTTGTCGCTCAGCGAACCGCCAACCTTGACGGTCCGGGACGGGTCGTCGCCAAGGACTACCTCCTTGACTAGCTCCAGCCATCATCGGCGACGATGCGCCGGCTTGGAGGCCGGCGTAGCGAACCCGCGCCGCCCGCCACGTCAGGAGCTGCACGGGCCGATGTCGGCCGCACGCTGCTCGGCGCACGAGAGGGCGCTTTCACGTCCCAAGAACTGTGATCGGCCCGAGGGGCCTGGGAGCTTCATGAGTTAGGTACGCGTAGTGCGTAACAGCCATAAACTTCACCAACGCGGGCGTCCAAGACCGTTTTATGGGAGGTTGCACTCGGCAACGTGCGAAAATGACGTGCTCGGTGCGGAAGTGCCACGGTCACCGAAGTGACGGGCAAAGAGACCGTGGCCGAGAGGCCAAGTGAGGCCCTTCGTAATCCCGATGATGGGAACGAGGGCGAGATTCGTCCCCGGGGCCTTATCTTCTAAAGACCTCGGGGGAAAGGATATTGAGGGCGGCGCCCGTCGACGAGACGCGGGCCCACCTTCACGTTGCATATGGTGGGGGAGACGCCAGGGCGAGCTGCCCTCCCCAGGTACCCGGGCTGGATGGTCCGTGGGGCGAAGGTGATCGAATATCCACCACTTCAGCCTCCGAGACGCCGCCGGCCCGGGGTCGCGGCTACAGCTCGCGCTTCATGGCCTTGAAGCCACGCGCGAGGAGTGAGCGTGTGCCCCGCCGTCAATGGTGGCGATGACATTCTCGGTTCTTGGAACTCGAGAGGGTGCTCCGGATTGGGAGCGGCTTTCCTGCTGCCGCTCCTGTTGGAACTTCTTATGGGTGCGCTCGGCCAAGGTTCTGGACGCGCGGCACTCCCGTGAGGTCGTGGGCGGTCCGTCTCGTGGACGGAGCGCACCATTTCCGGCCCGCAGCCGGTGGCGGTGTGCGCACGCTCAGTTTCTGCCGTTTGCCGCCGTAGTCGTCCTGGCGGCGGCGCGGCCCCCGGGGGCCGCCAGACGCCCCAAGGCGAAGTTCTCGGCGACCTCCTTGCCCTGTCGGCGCTTCCGCCATGTCCACGCCGCGCCGCGGAACGTGAGGGCCTCGCCCTCTTCCCCAGGGTCCTCGGCGAGGACCTCAGGACGCGGCTTGTTCCACGCCCGGGCTTCCTCCTTGCGGGCGCAGTGGTCATGGCAGGCTGAACAGTTCCGCCTGGTCTTGGACGTCGCGGCGTTGTGCCCATCTTTTCGAGCATGGCGCTGGTCGCGCACGCCCGAACGGAACGCGTGGATAACCGCGTGCGATGTTTGGGGGATGGAGGGATTGTGTTGCTACCTGGCTTGAACGCTCAGGAAATGCCTCAACGCCTCACCCCTACTCTGACGTAGGGCGTGGGAGGTCCGCTTCGTGTCCAGGCGCGGAAGGTGCCCTGGAAAATTTGCCACAACATGGTGGCAAAGGTTCTCCCACGAGCGGATGGATCCTCGGGGAGCTGCATCATCCAGGAGCGAGCCTGGGGCCTTGAGGGCTCGGTGGAAATAGTTCACCATCACCTTCTCGTCTCGCCCGCCGCCGGATGGCAGTGGCATATATCTGTGCAAGAACTCCGTGGGTCCACGGAGCCATGTACTTCTCCGGCAAAGTTGGGCCGGAACATAGCCGGCCAACGAACCTGCCGCAGGCCTGGGGAGAGTGCCAGGCAACCCGAGCAGCCGTACTGGTAGGCTCTGGTGACGAATAGCGGTTTCCCACTAGTGGTTCGGGCTGGAGGCCGGGGCCTCGGAATGCCTGGCGGCGTCCTTGCGCCGCTCACGCTGGCGAGCTCCATTGTGACCCGGGGTCCTCGTGGCCCGGGTCCGGTCGAGCCGGTTGCGGAGGTCGCCCGTGCCCCGGGATTTGTTCTGCCCGGGGCGGTCGGCCGGCTCGCGCTAGAGTCGCGCGGTCGGAAGTCCCAGCGCTTGTATGGCGCCGCCGGCGGTGACCGGCGGTGGGCGGTGCCTACCAAGTGGCGATCTCCGTTAATCCACCGCCGCCCCCGGCCTCCCATCCCCGGCAAATGTCGGGGGTGTCGCAGGTAGGGCTTCCGCCGCCAAGAGGGCTTCCTGCGGTGTCGCGGAATGGAAGTGGAGGCCTGCGACGTGCCTGGACGCGCCTTTGTTCGCGCCCTATGGATGAGCGCGGCGGGACCCGGCGGGGCACTGCCGGCCCCTCGGCGAGGAAGGGCCGAGGCCGCACCACCAGGCCGCCGCGGGGCACGCTTTGCCCGCCTGGTACGCGCCCGCGCGCCCCGGAAGGCGAAAGGGAGAAAGTGGCGTGGCTTGCCTCTGGGCTCACGTTGCCCCGGGGTGTAGTCGCCGGACTCCTCGTCAGAATCCCCGCGACGATGGCCTCCAGCCATGAAGGGCGTCGGTGTTCGGGAACGTCGGCGTCCGACCTAGGAAGAAAACTCCCCCCTACCTGGCGCGCAGCTGTCGGAAGGACGAAGCCTCGACGGCGCGGGAAGTCGGGAGACCCCCCTTTTGAGGTTCGGCCAGGGGGAGCTGTTTCTCAGTGTACGAGGCGTTGGAGCAAGACGAGAAAACAAAGGCACACAGAGAGGCGAGAGGATTATACAGGTTCAGGCCGCCGGAGCGTAATACCCTACGTCCTGTGTGTATGCTATGTGAGAGAATGTGTACTGTGTGTACAAGGTGTACCCGGGGAGCTCGGAAAGCGTAAACCGGAGACTTGGGGAAGAAAACAGTAAATTTGCCTTGTTTGTCTATTGCTCGAGCTTGTGCCTCCCCCCTCATCTGCGGCATGGATCCTCCCTTTATAGAGGTTCAGCCCAGTCCACAGTGCCGGTACGCGAGGGAGATATTTTCCGGAGCTCTCCTATGCCGCCCCTCCGCCTGCGACGCCCACCCGGAGTTGGTTGGCGTCCCGTCGCCCCTGTCCGCCTGTGACACCCATGCCGGAGTTGTGCAGCACGGCGGTAGGTTGCCTCGGAGAGCAGCGCGCTGAGCGCTAAAGTGTGGCGAATGTGACCGAGCATACTGTAACTGCCGAGCGTGAAGAAAGGAGCTCTCTCAGTCAAAAGTCCTGACTGCTCAGGGTCTCGTGCGGGTGGACAGGGTGACGCGCCCTGTCACCACGCCGTCGGCTCACCATAATGCGGTGTTGGCGATGGCAGCTCGAGCCGGCTCCGCGCCCGGGCGCCGCGCGGTGAGCGCCGGAGGCCGAGCGTCCACACACACCCGGCAGCGCCCGCAGCTCAGGCGCTTAGAGAATAACCAGCGATGGCCAGTTGTTTTTTGCACGAAAGTGGCCGGGGGCTGATATGGGAAGGCCCTTATGTTCCCGAGAATGTGGGACCCGCCATGTCCCGTTTCGAACCGACACCGGCGAATGCAATTTTGCATTCGGCCACCTGGGGCATTCGCCCGCCGTCCCCAGGGCGGCGAATGCATAGGACCGTCCGCACAGCGATCGGACGGTCCGAATCCACGGCAAATTGTTGTAACGCGCGCTAACTACCTTAAAACAGTCATAACTTTCGCATACGGTCTCGGAATCGGGCAAATAAGTACTCTACGGACATCTACAGAAATTTTCATCCGCTCCCCCCCACTTTGTCGGTTTGTCCACAAAAATTTTGCGAAATTCGGCCAGGAAGATTGAGTTTTTGAGATCCGAAGTTTCAGCACGGTTTTTAAAGCACACTCATAATTTTCTACAGGCCACATCTTACATCGGTTTAAGCTGCAACTTCACGAGATTTTGCTATTCTCGTGTTGCTAGTTGAGAAAAAAATATCAAAAAAAAGAAAAAAAATTTTTGCAAGCGGCTCCCTGGATTCGAACAGTCCGATCCTTGTGCGGACCGTCCGTTCACTATGCTAAAAACCGCCGTGGGGGACGGCGGCGAATGCCATTTTGCATTCGGCCTTGGGCATTCGCCGCCGTCCCCCAGGGCGGCGAATCCACGTGGCCTCCCCGCGGCTAACGGCCGCCGGCGCCGTTAGCCCCGGGTGACGGGATGCCATTCGCCGCCCTGGCCACGGCGGTTTTTAAATACCGCCGTGGCCCAGGGCGGCAAGAGGTTAGTTTTGCAAATGATCCAAATCGAAAATTAGTTTATAAATTAAAAAAAAATTAAATTAGTAACAGTAAAAATTCAACGATTCGAGCTGGAACGCGGTTTTCAAAGAATGTGCGAGTCATGCACTTGGAATAGATTTTTAAAGAAATATGGCCCAATACAAGTAGGCTTAAAAGTGCGGTCCCCCATATTTGAGCTATAAGCCTAAAAAGGAATAGTCATGGGCTTTTGTGCTGCCATAATTTGTAAGAAAGAACTGTGGAAGTGAGAGGTCCATCCTAGACTCTAGCCCATAACGGTTGTCCATTGCTCTTTCTAGTTGGTCTATTTTAACACTTGCTTTTTTTTTTGACGTGAGCACACACCACCACGCATAAACATCACTCTAACATAACACTTGTAATTTTTCCCTCTACCATCACAGGCACTAACATTTTAATTATCTTAAAAAAAACGACACGACTTGGTCTGGTATGTCATAGCCATTTTGGGCCTGTGCATATTCCTCCCACCAGAATACAACAGGCCGAAAAGGAGCGGTAGCCTTGTCGCGGCGGGAGAAATGCGAGCTGATTGGAGACGAAGTTCGGTGCGCCTAGCCAGAGCCAAAGGACCGTGATCCGCCGAAGCAATTCTTCTCTCGCTCCGGTGCGCGGGCGCGAGCAGGCAAGCGCGGCAGCCTTCTCGGTAGACGGCCGCTCCGCCAGTACCGCCACCGTCCACGGCCGGTGGTTTCCCAGCCACTTCTCAGAGCTATCGGTTTTAAATGCCTTTTAGCACCAAAGCGAGCCCAAGCCCACCACACTTGCAAAAAAAAAAAACCAACACAAACAAACAAATGCCTGTCCAAGCTAATCCCCTCATCAAAACCCTAGCCTTGTCGCCTCGGCGGCGGCTAGCGCCGCCGGCGCCGGCGCGGCGTCTGATGGCGGCCGTCCGCTGCTCCGTGGCGAAGAGGACCTACAACATCACGCTCCTCCCAGGTGACGGCATCGGCCCGGAGGTGGTTGCCGTCGCCAAGGACGTCCTCTCCCTCGCCGGCGCTCTAGAAGGCAAGCTTAAATCTCTCGAGGTCCTATGCATTAGTCCCCGATTGCTCGCAGCGGAGTGAGTGACCCCCCTTGTTTGCGCCACAGGCGTCGAGTTCCGCTTCAGGAGAGCTGATGGGTGGCGCCGCGCTGGATGCGTACGGCGTGCCGCTCCCCGAGGAGACGCTCGCGGCGGCGCAGGCGTCGGACGCCGTCCTCCTCGGCGCCCATAGAGGGTGAGCGGTTTGTTCGAGTAGAAATGCAGGAGCCGCAGCAGTAGCAGCATCGAATTGTTTTCGGTTATGTCAGGATTCGCCTTGCGGCTTTCACATTCTGAGAGGGTTGGACATAATACTGTGCTTTGTAGGTATAAGTGGGATAACAATGAGAAGCACCTCAAGCCAGAGACTGGGTTGCTCCAGATACGTGCTGGGCTTGGTGTCTTTGCTAATCTGAGGCCAGCTGCAGTGTTGCCTCAGGTATACCAGTTTCACCTTAGTTCAATATAATTCTTCTTTGTTTAAACAGCACTATTGTTTATGTTGCTTGTGCTTTATGGAATTGAAAGGATAGTGGCATATCTCCTTAAGTAATCTGTACCAGTTGCCAATTTTGAACTCAAATGCAAAGCATGTAACATTATCTAGGGTGAATGTACCCAGTGCTGGACTCGTATTTTCAAGGTTGTAACTACAGTAGTTTAGGGGATGCTGCTATTAATAGATACGGAGAACTATGCCAGTAACCTTCAAATATCCATGTTTAGACAAATTACATTGCAGATGGAGCTTGTTTTCAAAATGGCATTGTGAGGGGCATATTATGGCAGATTACACCATCTAGAGTAAAATGACAGTGTTTTCTTTCCCTCATAGTAATCAACACTAGCCAGAAATTGGTGTGGACTGTGGAAGCGGTGTGCTTATTCAAAAGCTCTGATGGGATATTCCAAAAGAGTTTTGTTGTTGTTTCTTCCTTCTGCAATGTCATTTTGAAGTCAGATCCAGTTATAGTGTCATTCTTTTCTCTAAATATGCATGCTTATATAATAAGGCTCGCTTAGTTTTCTTATTATTCTCTTTATCATTAAATATAGGCTGTCTGCCAGTTACACTATGTTATAGACCACAAAAAAGTCTATTCTAATTTATTTTTTAAAATTATAGTTCACAATGATGTACCTATATAGTCATACCAATTTCATGTAGGCACTCTAGATTTTTTTTGAAAAAATATTAATGGTGAAAATAATATTGTTTGACTGCATGTACTCTAGGACATCATATATTTAGTGATGGAGGAACTAGTTAATGTGAAACTTTATTTTTTTTGTTCATGTACTAATTATGCTGTCCCTATATCCAAATGGTATTCAAGAGTACTATCTGGAGCTGCCTTTTCCTATGAGCTAATAATTTCTTTAGTTAGTAGATGCATCTACCTTGAAAAAAGAGGTAGCTGAAGGAGTCGACATCATGGTTGTTAGAGAGCTTACAGGAGGTAATATTAATTACATCATGATGGACCACGGAGGTTTCTCCTTAATATTTCCATGTGCATCCTGATGAAACTTGTAACTGTTACTCCTTGTCTTGGTAGGAATATACTTTGGTCAACCTAGGGGTTTTGGAACCAATGACAAAGGAGATGACACTGGCTTCAACACTGAAGTATATTCAGTTTCTGAGGTGATTCTATCCTTCATTAGATTTCTTAGCACCTTGCTCCACACAAAAGCTATTTCTTGAACAAGTGATAGTCTCATGCGGGCACACGGTACCAAGGAATTTGCATGATTAAAGTTCACAACATTCTATTTCAACATTTCTTTTCTTGCAAGTGTCTGTCTGGATGTGATTTCTCATAAAATGCCTGTATGCTATCTAAGAATTGTTTGTTTAATATTATTGTTTATTAAGAATGCATTCATGTGCAACAATTCTACTTGTTCATGGAAGTCTGCTTGATTCGCAGATCGATCGAATTGCACATGTTGCATTTGAGGTTGCTCGCAAGCGAAGAAGGAAACTTTGCTCGGTAGACAAAGCAAATGTGCTTGAGGTACTTCATGATATATTTATGTTGCCAAACTTTGTATTAGAGTATATGCTGTATGGAAGTGTTTCTTGTTCCTTTCTGTTTGAATTGATTCTTAAACTGAAGCATGGACTCTGTAACACCTATATATATGGTTCTCATATGATTGCGAGATTGAAAGGTATTGTTTAGACACGGATTTGGTGTTTCTATCTTGGATATTTAATTTGATTCAGCTACCCCTACTTATAGTTTTTCTAACACTAGTGCATCTCTTGAAAGGTTAAAAATATTTGTTTGTGACCTATTGTTTTTGAACATAACTAGCATGACAATTTCACTCTTATATTGTAGGCATCTATGCTTTGGAGAAAACGGGTAACATCATTAGCTTCTGAATTCCCTGACATCGAGCTTTCACACATGTATGTCGATAATGCTGCAATGCAGCTTATTAGGAATCCTAAGCAGGTTTGTTTCTTTGATATGCAACTTATTGCACCTTCCTGAGAAATGTGAGCATTTGTTGACCTACTGAATTTCCTGCACTATTGCCAGTTTGACACAATTGTCACAAACAATATTTTTGGTGACATATTATCTGATGAAGCATCAATGCTCACGGGAAGCATTGGAATGCTCCCATCTGCCAGTGTTGGTGAATCGGTAATACATGCCTCCAGAAGTCCTCTGTATTGTTTAGACTCTTTGACTTTTATGAAAATAATAGGTGCACAACTGCTAAGTATCCTTCTTTTGTATGCAGGGCCCTGGTCTTTTTGAGCCTATTCATGGCTCTGCACCTGACATTGCTGGGCAGGTTGAGATGACTTAAAACTTTGAAAAATATTTAACGCTACATTGGCTCTTAATATGCAGCTTTATTTGAAAGTTTGCTTTATTTATTATTGACCACAGGATAAGGCAAACCCATTAGCTACAATTCTTAGTGCCGCCATGCTATTGAGGTATGGCCTAGGAGAAGAAAATGCTGCAAAGAGAGTTGAAGCCGCTGTTACAGAAACGCTAAACAATGGGTTCCGAACTGGGGACATATATTCTCCTGGAACGGTAAGACTGGTTTGTTATTCATACATCAATAATACAATGTTTGTATTTGTTGAAGTCCTGTTGAAGGAATAGTTCAAATGTTCAATGCCTAGTAGCTACTTTCTTTTAGTGCTTATTAGTTTATATAGTCTACTTGCGTACCAAATAGTTGTTGCTCACCTAGGGATAATCATTTGTACATTGAGCATATAAGAAAGGTGTGATGCATGAACGCTGGGACTAATATCTTCAAGCTTATTTGTAGTGTAGATCAAAATATCAATTTCTTTAAGCTTATGCTGTAGCATCTCCATTTTTATTAAGTGTGCCACTTGTTCCAGAGTGGTAATTGCTTAATGCCAATTATATTTGCTCCCCTTTTCTCCCGTTTGAAAACTTTCCTTTCTTAAGCAGACATTGGTTGGATGCAAGCGGATGGGAGAGGAAGTCTTGAAGACTGTGGAGTCGCAGAGCGCAGTTGCTGTAAACTCATAGCTTTCAATATTTTCAGCTGCATCCCTGTGATTGTGATGGTTGAAAGCACATCAGAGTTTGAGATCACCAAAGCATCACACTGATGCCGGACTGCATGATGTTTTTTTGCCTGCACTAGTATCATTCTGGAACGTAGCGCATGAGTTGCCTCTTTTCCCTTTTCTTGCCTTTTGGTCTCGTCTTGTACCTTGAATTTTGTCCATGGTGGACTGATGGTTGACTTAAACTGTCTAGGCCAATAATAATAAAATGTGGTTGGTTCCCTTTGCCTAGCTGAACAAGAGCTTGGGTGTGTAATTGGTTTACTATTCCCGTGCTTTGTTCATGTTTCAGTACTTGTGTGGTGATTTTGGCATTTTATCAAAGTTCAGTGATGGAGCCAACGGTAACATCAAGCCCGCAATGTGTAGTGGTTTTAGCATTTTATCAAAGTGCACGAAATGGCTGACTGATCTGTCTAGGAGGTGGCTGCGATGCCGATCTAAGTTGCTTGTATTATAAAAGCATACTATGATTTTTTTTTCCCTTTTCTAGCATTGTCACTATCGCAATTGATTTCAGTAGCTGGATTTTGATCCAATGGCGTGCTTTTCCATGATTTAGGGAAAAACCTTTAACTCCATGACTGCTTTTCTTGAGTGTGATGTAAGCCAGATTGGAGAAAAGTAGCTAAAAGGAGCTGTCACGGTAGGTGAGGCAGCTGCTACTCCACTTGACACGGTTGGGATGTCGGAGGCTCACAATTTCACAAATACTATAACTTAGAAAAAAAATTGAAAATATTAATTTTTTCAACTTGTGCAAATGTATGTACTGTGTAAGATATTTTTTAAAAATATACATCACCTGCACTGGCGGAGCGTAGCACCTAGCCAACGCCGCGTGGATGGGATACGGGACCGACAGTGCCGCGTGGCTAGGCCGTGGCACCACTAGGGGCGCAGCTGTCGGCCCTCGGTTTTGACACTAAAAACCTCATGTGTACATAATACCAAATCTCTGAATCAGTAGTTTGATATATACATAACATAACTGATATCACAACACTTGTATCGATTAACCGTCTTACAATACTTAATATTACAAGGGTTACCCGAGTGAGTCCCACATAGACCGAGTATGGTCGTTTACATTATCAAACACCAAAAGATATAGATGAGGTAGCGGAAGTGAAGCTGCGGCGGTCCACCTATACTCCATAGGCATCGATTAGAGTACTAAGGTCCCTACTGTGTCTCCTTCGGCTCCTCCTCTACGGGAAAGTGTGCGTAGGGGTCTTTCTCGGCTTCCACCTCTAAAAAGCGGGAATAATCCACGGTGAGTACAAACGTACTCGCAAGCCACCACTACAAGATGTAATAATGCATAGAATTTCAAGGCTGGCTTGGTTTATTTGTAGAAAACAACTTTTCACAAAGCAGTTTATAAACCTATGACCTAGCAGTTTTAACTTATGTTCAAGTTGTTATCCGACAACGAGAGATACATACACCTCCTCAAGCTTCCCTTGGTTCGGCTTATCCTCGCGTTCAATTTACCATAATTCTACTCACACCGACCTTTCCGTCTTCCGGGATAGTCCACAAACTCCTTTCCCAAACCTAATCTAAGCAAGTTTAAAACTTCAGAGGCTAGTCAAGAGTAGTACAAGTCCCGGTGCTCCTTTAACGCGAGCACGGCTATTCGAATATATTAATTTACTCACACTGCAGTGGATATACGCTTTACCTGCAATTCGCGACTCGCCCAACACATGGGACTTGTCACGGCCTAGCTTTTCAAATTCTTTACATGACGCGGTACCCGCCCTATGGACTATGGGTCCTCATGCACCCCCTGGCCCTACATCCGCTCGCGCCAGTGGTGTGAGGAGTCCTGGGCCCGAGATTTGGATAACTCAACACACACCCCACCCACATGCACGCCAAAAACAACAACTCCTCCGCAA
This sequence comes from Oryza meyeriana var. granulata, assembly GCA_003991445.1. Taxonomy (NCBI): domain Eukaryota; kingdom Viridiplantae; phylum Streptophyta; class Magnoliopsida; order Poales; family Poaceae; genus Oryza; species Oryza meyeriana. The sequence continues at coordinate 132,808 of RYFJ01003060.1, read as the reverse complement.
CCACAACACACCACACACCAGAACAGACCGATGACTAGGGTACCACCCCGCTCAGTTCACTTAATTCACCGAGTCTATCCCCACTCAAGAACTACGGTTGAACTCAGTTCGTTTTCTACATAGTTTCTTGACTCGGTCCTTAACTGACCAGAGTCGGCGCTAGCTGTTTCATAGAACCACCCAATTCAAACCGTGCCGCCCTAATCGAAATCAGTTTTGTTTTATTAAGTTTTAAGTTTTTGCAATTGGTTTTATGTGTGAAACGCGGAGTGGTGCTCATGTCTCCACCCGCTTATTGACAACCACTTAACCCTGAGTAATTATCCCATTTCCCAATCGCATTCACACCATGAGCAGATAATATATAACCATCTAAATAAGCATGACAAAGCAATGTCATTATATGACTAAGGACTAAATAGAATACGGCAATCAAGGTGCAGGTAAATCAATAACAAGGAGTGGCTCAAGCAATTGGGTACGCGAATTTAAATTTAGCATGCATTTTATTTGCAATCAAATCATTTCGCAATATAATATCAACATGATCATGGAGGAGGGCGTAGTGACTTGCATGGCTCTGCCAACGGCTCCTCCTCGTCGGCAATGAGTTCGTCCTCACACACGTAACCTATTTAACGAACGACTAATTAGCCTATAGTACTAACGGCGAATTAATTAAACCATAAATAACAGAAAAATTGGTAAAAATCTCAAACCAGTGCCATTAGATAGATCTTGATTTTAGATAAATTTTGGTAAAAGTTTCACTCGATTTTGATTTAAAACGAGTGAGTTATGGACTTCCAAAGATTCAAATTTGAATTAAATCAAATTAATTGCAAAACATTTACTGTTCAGCTATTTTCTATGTTTGCCCAAAATATTTTTGTGTAGAAAAATAAGCTACTAACACTGGCAGAGGGGTCCCATAATATTTTATTTATCAACACTTTATTTTTCACCTGGAAATCCCCTTAGTCAATTACAGGTGGGGCCAAGGTCAATGTTTGACCGGTCAAGGTGACCAACCAATGGCCTGGGGCCCACATGTCGGTGACACAGAGGTTTTAGAAGAGTTTTAATACATTTTTTATGCTGGTGGGGACCATATGTTAGTGGCTCATTACTTAATTATGGTTTTTAACACATTTTTAACCACAGGCTTGGCCCACATGTCAGAGACATGTTAACCACGTCATTAACTTAATCAGGGTCATTACCTCTTAACCAAAAATCCTGAGGTGGGGCCCGCTTGTTAGACTCTTCTCTCACCCCTTCTCTGTTCTTCTTCACTCCTCCCATCTTCGAGCGCAGGGGCGCACTGGCCGGGCTAGCCCGTGCGGTCGTCGGCCGAGCCAGAGCCCGAGGCAGCGGCCGGGGGGGGGGGGGGGGGGGGGGGGGGGGGGGCGGCGCAAGCTCGGCCGAAGCTCCGGCTGTCCGGGCCCGTGGTGGGGTGGTAGCAGCGGCTTCACGGTATTCGGGCTAGGCGCGGCGGCGGGGCAAGCTCAGCCTGCGGGGTGCAAGCGAAGCGGTGCCCGGACGGTGGAACAAAAGCCTCCGGCGGCGTTCTGGGACCAAAAGGGACAAGGGGAAGGGGTTTTGGGTGGCTGGAGGTGTCCACGGCGACCGGCGGGGGCGGAAACGAGCTTGAGGCGGGCAGTGGTACTGAGAGGGCTTGATTGCCGGTATAATTCGTTGGCAGCGAGGCGGAATTGGCTGCGGCACGGCTCCCTCCGTCTCTCTCACAACCAGGGGAGGATTTTCCCCCACTGGCCCGAGTCGGAAAGACTCTCCAACGGCGATGCTACGGTGGCGGTTTCTTCGGCACGGCGGCGCGACCACGGCTCCGACGCCACGGCATAATTGTGGATGTTTTATGCCGGCAATGAAAATATGGGACTACTCGTGAGAACTAAACTTGATGGATTACAAAGGAACACAATATGATTTATCTTGGTTCAGGCCTTCGAGGTGAGGTAATACCCTACTTCCAGCTGTTGTGTATTGCCTTTGAGGTTTCTCTGGTGAGATTTGTCTCTCCTTTTATACCGAGGAGACAGAGTTGTAAGGTAGGAATTCTAGTCGAATTTCAATCAAGCGATTTCCTTCAAGGAATACAACGTGCTCAACTAGGACTATATCCTTTTCTTGATGTACAAGGTAATATACGTCGAGTCCTATTGTATCCCTAATTACAAGGTTAGGCCCATCTTCTGTCCGATTGGCCTTAATGCTTCTCATGAGGTACCCGGTGCCCAAGACCCCTGAGACCTTCATAGTTGAGTCACAACTAATGCCGAGTGCTCATCCTCCTTGGTGAAGGCTTCCTAAATGCTTTGCTCCCGAGTACTCGTCGTCCGAGTGCTTCTTCTCTAAGTCCTGCTTCCTATCGGCTGGCAATAAGGCTATAAAGGGCTTCATGGAAAAATATAAATAGTGTGTACCGAATAGGCGTACCTATTAGGTGTAGCCCCTGACTTTGTGCTTTAATTGTGAAACAATTAAACATAAAGTCAAAAATCTTTAACCTTTTAGTCTTTCCCGAATAGTATACTACTCGAAAATTAGACTCTTCAGTATCATGTCAGTTGAAAAAATTTTTGCTCAGGGCAATTGTTGGTTAAGCATGTAAGCCGAGCACCACTTCATGGATTTTAATCCAATATCTGGTCAGGTGTACTTGAGAGATACCTGCATCCCTAATTTTAATGGACCCCAGCTGTTGATCCTTTTAAGGATATATTCTCAATACCTGGTAAATAATTTAGATATCTGAACACATGTGTCTAGCAATTAGACTTTCATGAAGCATATCTGATTATTTAATCGGTTTTTATAAAATAGCATATGTACTTGGATTTTAACATAGCTAGCGATCGTCCCAATAGGACATGCTATTTAGAAACTCATATCTTATGGCCCCGTACCAAGTTAGTAGGCCTAGACCCACTTATCAGCACAGGCCTTATAAAGCGAGGAGAGAGAGAAAAGATTCCTCCTTCTTCTCCAGTCCGACAAATCGCTTCGCCTTCCAGCTCCGCGCCCAAATTTCGCGCTTTCCGCCTCGCTAGGGTTCGCTGTAGCTTGCGCTCCCTTGCTGGAGACTCACCAGAATCTGCTCTGCTGCATCCATTCCTAATCTCCACAAGCCATTTCCCTAAATTTCTCGCCTCTGATGATGCCGAAAGCTCCATTTGAGATCCCCGATATGACCGCCGGAATCTGGCCGATGCCGGATTGCAACTTGGTGAAGCTGAAGTGCTAGAGAAGCGGTTGATGCTGCAACAGCAAGACGTTATCCACTGGCGCACCGCGGAGGGGGAGTCTATGCTAGTGCCCAAATCTGGTGAGACCGTCGTCTTCATTTCGTTTTTCGACCGCGGTCTTGCTCTCCCCTCCTCGGATTTCCTTCACCAGCTTTTGTCTTTCTACCAAATAGAGTTGATGAATTTGAATCCCAACTCTATTCTCCATATTTCGATCTTTGCAACCTTGTGCGAAGCTTTTCTGGGGGTCAAGCCCTACTTCAATATTTTTCAGTACCTATTCCACATCAAGCCCCAACCATTCAAGAATAAAATCCAAACCATCGGGGGGCCGGACTTCAGCTTAGGAACGAAATGAAGAAGGCCTATCTCAATGTTCCTCTGAAGACATCACTCAAGAGTTGGCACAGAGTGGTTTTACTGCTGAAACCTTGAACCCTCTTTACCCCTTTTCACTGGTGCTCCACCAACCGTCCTGCCAAGCTGGTCATCAGTGCCAACCTACGAGGAAATGGGGCAGGTATACCAGCTGATGGAGAGGATCGACCTCCTGAAGAGCACGGGGTTGACTGGTCCCTGGGTGGCAAGGTGCTTCTTGAATTGCCACACCAGACCATTGAAGGCCAGGAGCCATTTCGGCTAGGACTATCAAGGCAAAGATGACCCCAGCCGTGAATACCCCGATGTAGCCGATAAGAATAAGGTTATTGATACCTTGCTCAGCTTCTTTGTCAATGGGATGGTAGAGACCGAGGACGAGGAGCGCGCCCCCAAGCCCTACTGCCAGGGCAGGCCCCAGCCAAAGGTATCCTTGAGGATATTGATGCTAGCTTGTTATTCACCTGTGATGAATATCTGTTGATATCTGTCTTGGCTTGTTCTGCAATGCGTGAAATATATATTGTTGAAATACTTGTAGGACTGTGAGGAGTTTGACAATAACTCCCAAGATCAGCCGGCCACAAAATCGAAGAAGCGGCCAGCCAGCCCTTCTACCACCCAACCCAGCTCCAAACGGGCTGGGAAAAGACCAATTGAAGACCCAGGCAAGAAGAAGAGCACGCCGAGTGCAGCACCGGGGAGCCTGAAGATCAAAGATCCTATCTGTCCAGCCCCCAGGCCGCCAAGTCCAAGTTCGGCACCACCAAGCCCAAGGCCAGCCGCCGAGCCCAATGCCAGCGCCGTCGAGTGCCCCAGCTCCGCAGTCGGCTACTTCGGGTACCGAGCCAGCCGCAGCCAACTCGCCACCGCCGACTGCTGCGCCGACTAGCCCAACAATCGACAGCTCATGGCCGCCGAGTAGGCTCTCGAGCCCCTCGCCGACGTCCTCAGGAGCACCTCTATGGAAATTCAAGACTTCCAAGAGGTAATAGTAAAAAATCTTCAATCTTCTGATAATCTTGAATGATGTGGTAGTGTCTTGATATTTGACATATTGTACAGAAAGCGAGTTGACATAGATCCCAAGGGGACTATGCCACTAGCTCCTGCCACCGAGCCCATCCTAGCCGAGCCAGAGCCAGTAGTGTCACCTGCCGAGCCAGAGGTTGCCCCAGCTGCTGAAGCTAAAGCAGTCCTGACAGCAGAGCTACTAGCGCCGGTCAACCAAGGAGTGGATGCCGAAGTTGTAGGTCCAGCCCCCAAGCCGATCCCCGAAGTCCCTGCAGCTGCTGAGTTCAGTGCCAGGACCCCATCGTTAGTAGTATCGATGTCTTCTGATGAAGGAAATCTCCCTAGGCTCGAAGCCTCTCCACGCAATTTCCCAAGAACATTTTACTGGGTCACCCCCGAGGGGGTTACAAAGAGCTACGAGCATGACGAGCAAGTGGCACTGAGAGAGCAAAGAAATCTGATGTATGCTGCAATTGCTGCGTCCAAGGGAGTCCAGGTACACAGCGAATATTGCCATGTTGAGTGCTTGACAATTTCTATTGATCTGGTAGTATTGAGAGAGCAAAGAAATCTGATGTATGCTGCAATTGCTGCGTCCAAGGGAGTCCAGGTACACATCAAATATTGGCATATTGAGTGCTTGACAGTTTCTATTGATATGGTATTCTGCCTTCTGACTCTGATTACCCCTGGTTTGTACTGAGCAGAAGATCGTTGATCGCTCGGAAAAGATGAACAAAGTCCTGACCGAGCTCGCCCCTCAGCTACAACAACTGCGCCAGCTCTAGGTAGCCAAGGATGACCTGGAGCGAACCAGCCATAAGAGGGAGACGTGGCTGAGAGGGTCGGTAGACAAGCTCAGGGATGAAAACTGGGTCCAAGCTGAAAAGATTAGAAGTAAGTCTACTGTGTTGTCCTCCCGAGTAGATTTCCCTAGCATTATTGATTTCCAACTGCCTTGTTGAGTTTTGACCGCAATCTTGAGTTCTTGACTGTTTTGCATTGCACATAGGTTAAAAGCCTTCCCCCATGAAATAATGAAAACATGCACATTTATGTATTCAAAATGCATAAAGTAAGCATAATATGATCAAGAAAAGCGATGTAACTTGCCTTGCTCTAGCTTTGCAAACTCTGCGACCACTTCGTAGTACACGGGAGAGTCGAAAACGTCGGCTTCTATACCATTCAAAGCACAAACAAATAAAAACAGTACATGAGAGCACTAAAACATAAGCTAAGACTATTTTTAATGGATTCTTGGCATTTTTTTGGATTTAATGAAATTTGAATGGAATTAATCGGAGCTCGTATGAATTAGTTATAAATTTTCAAAGATTTACTGTGTTTTACTATACAGAAATAAATCCTAAATAAATTATTGCGCATTAATCCGGGTTTATGGCGTCAGCAGACCCGGAGACCTGCGCCGACAGGCGGGGCCCATGGGATGGTGACCCACGAGAGAGCGGCGCACAGTGGACCGCGTCCACGCGGCCCGGCGCGACTACACCACGTGGCTACCGACGCGGCAGCCACAGCGGACAGATGAGCCAACGCAGAGACGAGGTGGTGACGACGTGGCAACGGAGCGGGTGCTCGCAGTGGCGCCACGCGGACGGTCCCGATCTATTGAGGCAGATCGGACGGCTAGGGACAAACGGTGCTCAGTCCCCGCCGGCGCGGCCGAGCCGCGGCGGGGTGAGCGGCCCGATGGTCGCCGCCAGTGACCATCCGGCATGCGGGGAGTAGCGGCAAGTAGCGGAGGAGAAGGGGGAACTGAGAGGGTCCTCACCGGGGCTTGCGACGACCAGAGGACGGTGAACGGCGGCGAGAAGGAGCTAGCGGTAGTGATGCTTCGGGATGACGACGCTGATGCGGTTCCGGTGGTGCAAAATGGTGACAAATGCGCGGACGAGATTTAGGAGGCCCTGGCGAAGGTGTAGAACATGTTAGAGGAAGAAATGGCCAAATGAGTTGACGGGAAATCGCGGCCAAGGGTCGGCAGCGGCACTCACCGAAGGCTTTGATGGTGACAAAGGGGATTCGGCGGTGAACCGGGGCGAACGGCGGCCGGACGAGGTGCGCCTGGGTGCGGCGGAGCTAGTGGGTGCAAGAGCAGTGATTGGTGGCGGCTATAGCGGTGGCGGCACTCGGTTGAAGGCGAGGAAACTCGGCGAAGCTTCGGGATTACGGCGCGGTGGGGCTAGAGGGCACTGGGAGCTCGAGCGATTGAGGGAAAAGGAGCAGAGGAGCACGGGGAGGGTTTAAATAGACAAAGGAGCTTGAGATCGTGGCCGTGGTGAGCGAATTTCGCTAGATCGTGGACGGCGGCCGTGGCGGTGTGGGATGAAATCCGCTCGGGTTCATGGGCAAGAGAGGCAGAGAGCGTGGGGGAACGGCTAGGAGACCTGGTCTGTGTTGTTTGAATCGAGGGCGAGGGCGCGCAGAGGCGGGACGGGACGGAATCGCACGACGGGAGAGGGGATTTGATCATTGGGGACGAGTTTGACATGTGGGGCCCCGGTCCCACATGTCGGCGAGGGGTTGAGAGGGGGCGCGGCGCGGGGACTAACGGGCGAGGCCCATCGGCGGCGAGAGAGGGAGAGAGGAGGCGCAAGGGGTGCGCAGGCCGTGGGGCAGGCCAGAACAGGAACAGGCTGCGGCCCTGGAGAAAAAGAAAGGGAAGAAAAAGAGAAAAAGAAGAAAGGAAAAGGGAAACAGGAATTCCCAAGATGTTTTTAATTTCGATAATGCATTTTGATTTATTAAAAATACTTCTAGTGCTCTAAAAATTTCAATAAAAATCTTGTTAATATATTTTAGCAAGAGGAATACAAGAAAAATATTTCCAGCCATGATGGATCGTTATTTTATATTTTCACCATTAATTAAATTCAATGGTTAAATAATTTTTTTGGGTTTTTTTTTATATTTTTGTGTGGCTCTATTAAAGGGTAAAATTCGGGGTGCGACAACAGGCCCAATCACGTGGCCTCCCTATTATCTGTATTCCTTTTGACACTATTAGCATCTAACAATCTGAAACCAGAAACATCGTATATGTTATTGTATTCACATCCGTCAATGAGCTCTTTCGTTGCAAGCCAATCCCAACTGACAGTGACAATTGTTTTTCACATGAACGAACGACACATTTACACAAGTGATTAATTCACATGCTTCACAGCAGCATCAAGCGCAGCACATAGGCACCAACAGCAGCCACTGCAAGGATGAGACCAATGCCAAGAACATGCATAGGCCTAACCCTCTGCCACCATCTCTTGTTACCATCATTCACATCACCATGTTTTCTTGGTACATGCTGTGTGGCAATCTCCTCTTCTCTCTCTCCTTTCTCATCAATCCTGCCCATCCCTTCATCTTCCTGGGCGCTATATAGACTGCTGCTGCTGCTGCTGCTTGATGAGCCATCCGCCATGGGCGCCATGGCTGCTCCTCCCTTCTGCCCTCCCTGAGGCTGAGAGCTCACATTCTGCTCGTCTTTCTTCTTGCCCATGGAGGAGGAAGAAGATGATGATCCCTTGGGCAGGATGACGTAGAGCAGAGCTTCCTCCTTGTCCATGACGGCTCGGATAGCGCCGGCGTCGCAGCTTCTCGGGACCGGAAACATCTTGAGGAAGCGTGCCCGTTGGCCGCCGTCGGCCTGGCGCTCGCCGGTGACCTTCAGCTTCCGGCTGGTGTTGTAGAGCACCTTCAGCTCCTCCTTCCTGAACCCTGAAACCAACAGAACGATCAAACCTTCATGAGATGCAGTTCACAAAACATTCCGGAATTTCGAACGGAAGATTTTGAAATTTGAACAAATTTTCACCGAATTTGAACAATTGTGCTAAATTCAAATAAATTCGAAATTTTTGGCTCGAGGAACGTCCTACCGGGACCCACAGGTAGACCCAAAATTTGGAAATTTCTTTTCCAAAACGTGAACCATGAGTCAAGCGGTATAATAACGAACCAAGGTCTATCTTTTTTATCTAAGCCAAAAATTAAAATACATTCTGAAAAAATAAAACTTCTATGGAAGAGAAGCAAACGAAACACTTTCATAAAAATTCTCCTAAAATCTAGAATGAATTTTACCTGAGACATCAACGACAAGGGTGTCGGCGTCTTCCGTGTGTGACCACTCGCACCGGGGATGGACAGTCGTGTACGCACGGCGGCGCGATGGCGGCGGGGGAGCCGCCGGTGCGGCAGCTGCTGCTGCCTGCATTATACGTACAAAATTGTGCTCCTTTTGCTCTTTCACTTTCAGCAACAGGGTTGGTTAGGACATGGCAATGAGGGTATGTGGGGGAGGATTGCAGTGTAGATTATAGTAAGAAATACTTGGTGCTTAACAGCAGACATGGTGTTGCCTCCTAGATGAGTTAAACGGTAATGGCAGTTGCAAGGCGACACCTTTCTTTGCTTCTGCTGGTCTCAGATGTTTTGCTTCAACTCCAAGGTGTACACTCCTCTGTTGGGAGAAGTACATGTATTTATATGGTATACCTCACCTGCAATACACATTGGGAATCTACATTGTGGTGCAGATGCAATTCGAAATTAGAATATGTACCGCAGTTACCTTCTTCCGTTGGATAAGAGCGCACTGCGGTACTGTTCACAGGTTCCTTGTTATGAAGCCTAACTTTAGAAAGTCCTACTCTTCACATAACTTTAGGTTCTCATAGTATACACATACGAGTGATTTTTACTGTTGCGGAGGGGCGTTGGAGTATTGCGAATTGCTGGTCTTTTCCTGTCAATTTAAACTTTTGGGTTAAAATAGTCGCATGTATGTAATTCAATATGACATAAGTCTCAAGTTCAAATCCTAATTGGTATGCAATTAAATAGAAAATTATAGTCTGTTTCTATTCCACGTTTAAGGCCATTTTCACGTGCACTGGCTATAGATGCACTAGTTATTTCTCTATCTTTCTCGATAGACAAAAACTATCTGGGATTTTAGAGAGAAACTGACAGAAATATCGATAGGAGTAGAATGACGAAAATTGGTAAATGTTTGATACCCATCGGAAGAGAAATACATTTTTCGTCAGTTGCTAATGAACAAGATGAAAACAGATATGCAACTTTTTTTGGGGGGCGGGGAGGGGGACTAATGCACGCACGTTCATGTGGCCTAGCCCTGTGCAAATGAGACGACAAAAAACTCACGTGTGGCCCAACCCACCCTATGTCGCTGACCCATGGTCCATCTCCCCTGTCCACCTTATCCTCTCAGGTGTCTCTCTCCAACGTCGTCCACACACGAGGAGAACGAGAAAGCGAAAGAAGAGACGATGACGCTGGGTCGTTGGCTGTTGCTCCATGCCGGCGACCTCCCTGACGATGCCAGCGAGCTTGACCTTCTTGACGATGCGGTGATCTAGGTCAGCTCCGCACCCCCTCCTCTACGTCCCCTATCCAACCTAACTGGTTGACAAACATTTCCCTTACCGCCAACCCTGTCCACTGCCCTCTCCTGACCCCCGCCTCACCGCTAGTTTGTGTCCACCAGTCTGCTGCCTCCTCGGCCATCCCTCTAAGCTCGGGAACCCCCTCCCCCCTCTCACTTCCTTCCCTGGTGCCCCCTTCCCCCCAACCACACCCTCGAAACCCTAATCCATATGCCCGCTGCAGCGTCGCGATGTGGTCCAAATCCATTCACGTGTGCCACATGTGCACAATTTCGCAAATTAGGGTTCTCGCACTTTTAACGGATCAGTTAGGACTCAGAATCAAGCAAGCTCCTTAGTGTTGTTGCGGTGTTTCCACTTGGAATTTGGTGGTGCTTGGGGGTGGAGAAGTGTTTTTTTATTATTAGATATATGTGCCCGTGCGTTGCAACGAAATAAATTATAATTAGTTGGGGGAACAGCGGAGAGGATCGGAGGAAGACAAAACAGGGAAGAAAAGCAAGCAAAGACCGCGTTCAGGTCTAAGTTGGACTTAGATTGGATATCCGCACTGTTGGCGTACGGACGGCGCGCAAGGCGGGTGCGCAGATGGAAATCGGATGTGCGGCACAAGCACGATAACTACCAAAACCGTAGATGGAAGCTACTATTTGTATTTTTGAATTATACAAGGTCAGACGACGTACCAATCGTATGGGAGTCGGACAACGTACCAATTGTATGGAAGTCGGACGACGTACAAAAAATTGACGGAAACAACTTTAATTTTTATAATATGTAAAGAAAAGATATACTTTGAGGTAATCCATTTAAGTTTTGTACATGGACCTGGGCAATGTGTGCAACCAAATGGAGGTTGCAGGGAGAAAAAGGTCCATGGGCAATTTTAGTCTTGTAATTTGGCTCCAACCAAATGGCCCGTAGCACAAAAGGTTGCAGGGAGAAGATCATGCAGCTAGATTGTGGTACCATATTGCGCAAAAAAAGGTTTGCCAAGTTTGGGGCTCAAAACCAAACCGCTCTTTTTAAGTCCCTCAAACATGTCTGCAGAAAAAACAAACTTGTAATCCAGTAGTTTCAAACCACCAAGATTTAGGGTCTGTTTGGCATTTTGGTGTGGATTATGGTAATCTCATTTGATGCAATTGTTTTCGACAATTATACCTTTTGGTGAAATTCATTTCTATTAATCTATATTGCAAACGAAATTATTATTATGTTCTGAAAATATGGGATGGTTTATCGGATAACACATTTTGTCAAACCTTAATTTGAAGTTTAAAACAAACTGCAACGATTTATATGTTTTCATACAGCAACTTAGAAAATTAATCACCACACAACAACCACAAACCGATTCTTGTGTGGTCCGATGTCATTAATCATATTGATTTTGTGCCACCTTAGCCAATATGCATCCTTGGGGAGTTAGAAATATAATTGCAAATCAGAGGGAGTAAAATAAGAAGAAAGAGACCACAATTAGCAGATAAAGTGCTGATGCTTCATCATCTTATTTCATCAAATTGATCCAACAAAGCAAAGAACATGTCTTTTGCAATTAAGCTGTAACTCTTACGTACGTGATTAACAGTCAACACATTTATATACTTGCCCTCACAGACGAAGTTACGTATTAGACTCAGATCGATCGGCAACACACCTCCAACACTTTCGCGCCCTTTTTCACATCTCGTCGCTGTAGCTCGCGCCGCCGTGGCTGTGGCCGTGATCATCGCCAGTTGTGGCGTTCCTCAAGGTGTTCCACACGTAGAGGGTGATGCCGAGGAGCACCACCACCGCCACCGCCACGTTCACCAGCTGCCGGCGGCTCGCCGAGACAGGCTTGCTCAGCTGCGCCATGTCCGGCATCCCCTCCGCCGCCGCGTCATTGGCCTTCTTCTTCTTCTCCTTCTCCTTCTCATCCAGCATCTTCCCGTCTTCCTCCATCTTCCCTCTCATCTTCATTTCCATCCGCTTCTTCTCCTCCTCATCCGCCGCCGCCACTGCTGGCGTCAGTGGCTTCGTGGCCTCCTCCACCTTCTCCTCCTGTTTCATCAGGGTGCCCAGGTCGGACTTCTTCCGGGTCACCGGCTCCGCTGCTGGCGCTGGCACGGGTGGTGTAGCCGCCGCTGGCTCGGAGACCGGTGGCTTCCGAGGCAGCCTCTGGGAAGGAGCAAGGGGCAGCACCGGGGGCGGCGCTGGCGTTCTGCGCGGCGGCGACGGCGGCTTTGGCACCCCAGGAAGCGCCGGCGGTGGCCTCTGGGGTGACTGCACAGGCGGCCCCCTGGGGGGCTCAGGCTGCACCGGCGACGGCGACTGAACCGACGGCTTCACCGGCGAGGGGTTCTTCTTGGGAAGCGTGATGGTGAGCGTCTCGTTCTCGAACTTGGCGCGGATGCCGTCGACGTTGCAGTCGGCGGGGAGCTGGAAGTCCTTCTGGAAGAGGCTCCACCTGTTGCCGCCGACCGGCCGCTCGCCGCGCGTCCGGAGGTGGCCGTGGTTGTCCACCAGCACCCGTATCTCCTCCCTCTTGAACCCTGCCATTGCCATGCATCTCCAAATTAATCAATGGATCCACTAAGTAAACCAGTTAATTAATTACCAGCTAAAGCTTGGCGACTTGCCTGGGAGGGAGATCTTGACGGCGTCGGCCTCGGCGCCGCGGATCCACTCGAAGGCGGCGTTGTACTCTTCGAAGGTGCGGCCGATGCCCCTCGTGTCCATGGCTTGACTAGATCGCTAGATCGTTGGAATGCCTCTGCTGCTGATGATGATGGAATGCTTGATGACGATGACCTCTCGTGAGTGATGCATATATAGTCATCAGTGATAGGCAGGCTCAAGAGGAGAAGAATATGATTCTTGGATGGATCGGACATGGCTTGGTGGACAAGTGAACAATCAGCTGGTTGCATTTCTCTTGTAACCAGATACCTGCGTGGACAAGCTAGGCAAGGTGATCAAGTATTCCTTGCTTGGTTTTGGAGCTGGAAAAAATCCATGTGGATTTGCAGGTGTTGCTCCATCTCTCAAGAGAAGCATATTAGTTGGGGGTGGGATTGGTATTAATTAGGACAGTGCATCACTTTTTGCATCTGAAAATGTGGTTTATCTAGTACAAGTTACGTATGTCAAGCTTTGTAAACTTTGATGAGGAGCAAACACTTGAATTTCTGTTTTCTAGATTCTGCTTCATCTTTGATAACGAATTGCCTAGGCTGTTTGGATTCCTGAGAATGGCCATTTCTTGTTTACAAACATTTCATAGCAAACATTTTTCCTAATTAGTACACCATCGATCTTGCTTTGCAAATGACAGCAGCATTAAGTTTGAGACTGAAGAAGGAAACAAGTTTGAGACTGAAGAAGGAAACAAGATACAGATGCGCTCACAAATGGACGGAGTAGAAGTGTGGATGTGTGATCTGTTTCTAGCATACGCTTCAAGCGCAACTCAGCAACTGAAGGCGCTCCTCCCTGGAGTTTGTTCTGTCTGAGCGTCTGTACTACAACAGTAGAATTGTGATTCATCTGATCAGTCGAAAATCACATCAGCAGGCTGCATATGGCAAACTCACTTCAGCAGCGTTAGCATTGTAACAGAAGTCAGTACAGCTGGTGGCTCAGCATTAAATCCATTGATACAAAGAAACTTTTCGTACAGTATTATGTGAAAATCAACTATGAATGTCTGCTTTTCTACATCAATAGAAGTTACTACTGAAGTAGCCTTAGAAGATGCTACTTGAATTGCATTGCCTTGATTATGAGACCCAAACCATGGCAATTCACGTGTGTCCACGGCCTCCACACTTCGCGCACATAATGTTCCCAGTGCCTCCGCAGCCTATAGAATTTGCAGCATGAGTGTATTCAGATCATGCATCATCCATATGGTAGTTAGAAAATTACTGCAAAAAATGGTTATTCAACTTGTATACCTAAACATCTGACTTTTACAATGATTCCCTGGCTTTCTAATATAGAGTCGACGTACAAGCCTGAACCAGCACAGGTTGCACACAGCACTGCGCCTTTAGTTTCACAGCTTATGCAAGGAGGATTCTCCCCAACATTCTTCTTTTCCAAATCTAAACCAGCTGGTGTTCCAATATCCTCCTCTGGAACAGATTTGTCGTAGCAGAATAGTGATTCAAGGTTACTCTTGTTTCTTTGAAGATCATAGGTTGCACCTGCTCTAATCTGATTGGAGAGAAATTTATGAACCTCTTAACACAAAATTCTATTATCAAATAGGATGGCTACTTAGCTAGTTAATATGAACTAGCATCATTGCCATCCAAAAGAACATTTATAGTGTTATACCTCTAGTAAAATGTTTCTGGACACTGAACACCAGACGTTAAGCAGTATATTGCTATAAAAATTCACAGCAGTAGTTGTTATAATAGCCTAGAATACTAAGAACAATGCCTTGGAAAAAAGGTGACACAAAAATATCACAAGTCCACAAGAAGATTGCATGGAAATATCAAGAAATTTGCTACTATTGCTCCTACAGTTCCCCCAAAGTTTTCGTCATGTGATTCATCTACATCAATGCCACAAGGCTGTAAATCCTGAACATGGGGTCTTAAGCAGAATTTTCCTCCATACTTCCAAATAGACACATAAGACATACTGTTGTGAGTTGTGTCAGTTACAAATGAGAGGAACTACATAGTTACATGCCAGATCTTACAATATGTGAAGTCACATCTGTTATGCATTATATCTACAAAAAGAAATTGCCCGAGGGATATGCAGTGTCCACCTTAGTGCCCAGCAACATTTCCATAGCCATCAGTTAGGCAGATAGATTATTCACACAGGGGTAACTAGTGTTCTTTCATGCACACAAACAGACAAGAATTACTGATGTTAGCATGGTTAATTAATTCCACATCCTTTCTGCTGCTAATCTATCCCATTATCATGTTCTCGTTGTTACTGTTGCAAAAGAAATTTCGAACTTTTCAGTCTCACAACATTGTCTGACATTACTCCCAGCAATCGACTCTGAGAACCCAAACAGCTCTGTCATACGATTTTTCATTTAGGAACGTACATCAATTATTTCACTCAAGAGTTTCAGCAGATGTCCACATGACTCATAAGGCACCAGAACCACCAAAAGCATACGGCAATGTCACAATCCCGCTAGGGCATCAGACGGCAATATTTATTGGGTATTTTAGAGTCCTCAATGGGCACAAACACAACATATGTATGATCAAATGCACTACTCCTGCAACATCTCCTCACCCCTGTTCGTTTTGATGTATTGATTTCAGCTGATTCGAAACAATACGGTTCTCAGAGGACATCGACGATTTAGGAATTATCTCTCTATATGGTATTTATACGAGATAACCCTTTGGATCAAGAAGTGCTTCCACTTTCTTCCTACTATGAGAGGAACTGGACGATTTAGGGTCAAAAGAATACGAAAAAAGAACTAAAAAAAGGCCATCCGCGAAGCGAAAAATTCCCACCGACTCGAAAGCTATCAGCCGGAAGAAACGCATCAAATTTTACACCGCTAAAATGATCCCCGACATCCCCACCAGAATCGTAGAGAAAGGAAGCGATAAGCGAGGTGTTTCCTCACCTTGGCGGAAACCGCACGAGAGGCGGGGCGGGCCGAAGCGAATCCCCCTTGCAGGGATCTCCGGCCTCGGCGCGGCGCCGCCGAGGCGGGTGGCGTGCAGAGCCTAGCCGAGACCTCCATACGCTCCGGTGGGAACGAGGGGGAGTGAAGCAGCGGCAAATCTCTCCTCGCCTCGCGGAACTCCGCCGCGGTGGGGTGGGAGGAGACAAAAAGGAGGCGGCTGGCTACTCGAGCTCGAGTAGCTTCGGGTTCATCGCCAGGACGTGGGGCCCAAAAACAGTGAGACAAAGTGTGGGCCCTACCTCGCAGTAGCCTCGGCCAGCCGACCAGTGATAGAGATGTCCAAATGGGCCGTGCCCCGTTGGGCCGGCCCGGGCACGGTGCTACAGTAACCGTGCCCGGCCCGGCCCGGCACGGTTGGCCGTGGGCCGTGCCGGCACGGCCCGAGTAGCCATGCCGTGCCTGGGCCGGCGGTGCGGCACGGCGGGCCGGCACGGCACGGCCCGTGGACTGTAGCGGCCCGGCCGGGCACGGCAAGGGGCACGGGGCGGGGGCGCGAGCACGGGGCACGGGGCGGGGGCGCGAGCACGGGGCACGGGCACGGCAAGGGGCGCGGGGCATGGGGCACGGGGCACGGGCCGGCACGGGGCTCGGCGCAGGCGGGGAGGCGGCGGACGGCGGCCTCGGGGGGCGGCGCGCAGGCGGGGAGGCGGCGGCGGAGGGCAGCGGCAGGTGGCGGAGGCCGGGGAGGCGCTCGCGGGAGGCGGCGGCGGAGGGGGCGGAGGAGGCCGAGGCGGCGGGAAGAGGCGGAGGAGCCGAGGAGGCCGGGAGGAGGCCGAGGCGGCGGCAGGCGGTGGAGGGGGCGGCGCGCAGGCGAGGAGGCGGCGGCGGAGGGCGGCGGCAGGAGGCGGAGGCCGGGGAGGCGCTCGCGGGAGGCGGCGGCGGAGGGGGCGGAGGAGGCCGAGGCGGCGGGAGGAGGCGGAGGAGCCGAGGAGGCCGACGCAGGCGGTGGCAGGCGGTGGAGGGGGCGGCGCGCAGGCGGCGGCGGAGGGCGGCGGCAGGCGACGGAGGCCGGGGAGGCGCTCACGGGAGGCGGCGGCGGAGGGGGTGGAGGAGGCCGAGGCGGCGGGAGGAGGCGGAGGAGCCGAGGAGGCCGGGAGGAGGCCGAGGCGGCGGCAGGCGTCGGCGGACCGGGCCGGCCCGGGCACGGTGGGCCGCCGACAGTGCCGTGCCGGCACGGCACGAGCCACGACCTCGGCGTGCCGTGCCTGGGCCGGGGGGGAGGCACGCGGGCCGGCACGGCACGGCCCGCTATAGGAACCGTGCCTACACGGGCCGTGCCGCATAGTGCCGTGCCACTATCGTGCTAGGGCCGGGCCGGGCCGGGCGGCCCGTTTGGCCACCTATAACCAGTGATATGGTGGGACACCGGGCCAACCCAAGAAGAGTGTGCCTTACGTAACAAAATGGGTTGGCCTGAGACACTTGAGGCCTTGTTTAGATGGGCCACAGTCCAAACGAGAGGCTTTAGTCTCGGTCCAACCACGAGGAAATTTACAAAAGTAAATTCTTTATTTACCCCTAAAAGTTGATCGAATAGTTTATTTGCCATCATGAAACCGCACCTCTCTTTGTTGCACTCCTTTTTTTTTACTTTTCTTCCTTATTTGGCCAAAAATGCATCAAAGACCGTTTCTTTGGTTAGTTTACTTCAAAATTTGAGAGAATCAGGAATTAATACGTATGGAGTTGTGTCTAAATTAGTTCTCAATTGAATATCCTCTCCAAGGTGTTGCCTTGATGTGGTGTTGCATTTGTATGGTTTTGTGATTAGATATCCTCTTCTTCTAAAAGGCCTTGTATTTATACTGGAGTATGTCCCTCGTCCAAACAGAACTCGGAGATCCCAAACAAGACATATACGGGCAGGCCAAGCCTTGTTGTTCACGGCCTGTATACTTATCCATATTTGGGGTATATCCTTCCACATAATACTAGGCATGTGGTATCTCAATGGGGCAAGTACATATATAGAGGGTATCCATATATCCACTACACTAACATATATACGGTTCTTATCTTATATTTCTATAAATACAATTATGATTTTTGTATGGAACTGAAAATAGAATTAGATTTGATATACAATTCATTAAAGAAAAACATAATTGGGTTTCAAATACAACTCTTACTTTCTTTTGTGTTTCTACGACCATGCATATAGTTATAATTTATATACAGAGTAGAAATAAATTTTACTCGGAGTTAGATAAAAGTAGAATTGGATTTGATATGCAGTTTTTATCTTCTATTTATATAAATACAATTATGATTTCTATATGAAAGTAAAAATAGAATTGGATTTCATATACAATCCTTTAAAAGCAAAACAGAATTGGATTTTAAATACAACTCTTACTTTCTCTTCCGTTTCCATGACCATGCGCACAGTTATAATTTGTATACAACATATTCTAAAAGTAAAAATAGATTTAATATAGAACCCTTAGCTTCTCTTTTTTATAGATACAATTGTATTTTGTACACAATTATATCAAACAATCTGCATCGCTATAATTTGGACCCAATACGATCCACCATCAAAATCTTTCTTGTTTTTCTCGATTAATGTGAGAATTTCTAGCTTTCACGGTGAACGTGGTGGCTCCTTTTCGATCTATCTTAATAATTAGCAAGAAATAGTATTTTATTAAATAAATTCCAAATTTTGAAGTAGATAATTATGAATTTATAACTATAGTGGGGTTTTCTAATCTAGGATATTATAATTATTATATGCTTATAATTTTAATATCCACTATATCAATTATAATAGTCCGTGTAATGTACGGTTAGCGACCAGTTAGTTCGAACCTATGCCACAGTCAAAAACATAAAAATTTTAGTTGAAGGAAGCCAGTAGTGTTAGTTTTTTTTTCAAACTTGGCTAAATCTCCGCTAAACTAAGTGCAAAATTTGAAGCCATAGGGAGTCCAAGGCTCCACTTACCATCGCTTGTCTCTGCCCCTAGTTTAGATTTCCACGTAGATTTTAAAACACAATAGCTACGTAATCTAGAAAAAATAGATTTAGTAGCTAAAATTTAAGAAACTCAACCTCTTCAAATTTCTATCAGTTATATATTTATCGGTTATTTCTTATGATCTAGAGCTCCCTAAACAGGGTCATGGTTTGATTGCACGATCGACAGCGTGAAAGCACGAGAGCACGGGGAGACGACGTTGGCTACGTGCAGCCTGCAGGATAGATAGATAGATCAGTCGTCACGTCGCAACTACACGTACGCCGAAAGAGCAATGGAAAGGCCACAACCGGCGTGGCCAGTCTCTGTAACGTTATCGACCTCCATTCGCGCACTGCCGAACTCTGATGCATCTACTAACTACTTCCTCCGTTTATTTTTGGCTGATTTAATGTTACAAACAAAAGACTCATATATTAAAAAATAATATGTAACCAATAAACTAGTATAAAAAATGATAGATAGAGAATAAACTACTAATAAAAAAACTGGTAGGTGAAAAATAAACTAGTATAAAAGTTGATAGATAGATAATAAAGTATCGAATCACAAAATATTTTATATTTTAGAATAAAACTAAAGGATAAAATCTTTTATATTATAGGTCGGAGGCAGTAACATAGCTATAGTAGACGCGTCACACCGCACCGACCCACCCAACGATATACCACTATCTAGGCACGCAGGCGCCTATCTGTAAACTATGATATCACAAATAAACTATGATATCACAAATTGATATCTCACCGTACGCGGTCAGGCGCAGTAGGGTACAATAAGATACACGTACTGATTACTCGCGCGCGCGGTCAAATCGGCGATCCTTGATGTCATGACTCATGGTCGCTCTCTCTCTCAGCCGGGCGGGGCTGGTATCTGAGGTTCGGCACGGCCTCGATCGTGTCGACTAGGTTTGATCCGTCGCGCGGCAGCGGTCCCGCCGTCGCCGCCGTGACTAAGACCTGGTGGGTGAATGGGAGATAGTCTGATGGCGCATACGTGGGCAGAGAGAGAGAGCCAGTCATATGCAGGTTTTCTACTATACGTGTGCGTGTTGCTAGCGCGCGTAGCAAGAGAGCGACGGCCGGCTGCTACAGCGCACATGTACAGTGAAAAAAAATTAAAAAAAGTAAACTTTTATATCACTAATTTAAAACTTTCATCTCTAATTTTAAAACTTTCAATTCAATTTTTGAAACTTTTAACTTAGATTTAAAAGTTATCAACTAAGAATCTAAAAGAACCTACTCAAATTTTAAAATTTTTAACCCAAAATTTAAAATTTTTAATTAGATTTTCGAAACATTTAATTAGAAAAAAACTTTTAACTCTGTTTATTTATATATTATTTTATAATTAAAAATTTATTAATGACGGTTATTAGGGAAGGGGTAGGTCAGCCGCGGCGCGCGTGGGTTAGCCACAGCGCGCGCTAGCAGCGCCCGTGTGTAGGTAGGCTAGCTGTAGCGGCAGCGCCGCGCGCACGCGTGCTCAGAAAACAGGCAGGCCAGGGTGTCCGTGTGCGGTTCGATCGGCTGGCACGTTGGATCATGCCCTGTGCACATCTACTGGACGTGCGTGCCCGGTGCATGTATCGTACTCCCTCGGTCCAAAAAAATCATTTCTTGGTATGTTAGCCAGGAATTGGTTTTTCTGAGATGAAGGGTGTACATGTGCCGTAGTTAGGGGCCATTCATTAATCATTGTGTGCCAAATATTACATAGTACTCTTTCGGTTTTTAATAGATAACTTGTTAATTTTTGACGTAATGTTTGATCATTTATTTTATTTAAAAAGTTTAAGTACTATCTCTATTTTAAAATATAAGTATTTCTATATATTTTTCAAAATAAATCTAAACAAACAGATATCTAGATACATTTTAGATAATACGTAGAAATGCTTATATTTTAGAATGGGAGAGTATAATTTATTTTGTTATGACTTGGTTTATCAATAAAGAAAATTTAAGTGTGACTCATATTTTTTTTATATTTACACCAATTTTTTAAATAAGTCAAATGATCAAATGTCATGATAAAAGTCAACGATGTCATTTATTAAAAAACAAATATAGTATCTATACTCCTTTAAAATAAAAGAAAGTAGTGATTATGCTGAGTGGTGAATCTGCCATCATTTCACCACCAACTCCCTAAAATTCTAACATATGAATCCATAAAAACAAACGTCATAGACATACTCTGGAACTATCACCCATAATTATCCTTACATGCTAATAATAATTAGATCTTTTTTATTGGAGTGAAAATTTAGCAACTAAAAATCTCTAATTAATTTTTAATTATGCTCTAAAATTCAAATAAAATTTCTCTTTGTAACATGTCGATGTGATTTTTAGTCCCATAACAAAGTATGGGTATTTTACTAGTATATCAAATAATTCTTCCGCTGCGAGATAACCTGATAAGTCGTCGAGCGGTACACTGCTACGCAGACAATTGCACTCGAATGAAAGCGACTACATGAGGTAGTAATTCTTAAAAAAGAAAACCACTGAATTATCCTTAGCTATAGTTTGTTCGTCTCCATCTGTCGCATCATTTGAATCCATGAAGGAACATATAGTCATAGAGTGAAAATGTCACGCTATCTTATTACTCTACGTCTCAAAATATTACTTTTAGCGTTTAAAATTTATTAAAAAATATAGTTATTTTTCTGTCCACCCTCTCATCTGAAGCAAGTATAGTATTCTCTATTTAATTTCTCTACTTACTTAATTTCTTTTCTCAAACAATTATAACTTCTTTTCTCAAACAATCATAACTTTTCTCTGTTTAAATTTACCTATTTTTTAATATCTATGCTCAAATCAAAAAATGTTTATATTCTGAGATGGGGAGAATATTTAAGATATGACCGCTCATAAACATGATTGTTCCAATAGATAAACATACACTTATCTGGAACGAACTCCGAGAATGTTGTACACATGGTGCAGCCATGGCTCACTCGCAGTTGTACTCCCTCCGAATAAAATAAGTTAATTCATAGAGTTTTAAATTTTTTTAAAATAAATTAATTTCTATATTTTTATCTATCTACGGTCCATAGTCTAAAAAATTTTATCTTTTTAATATCTCTCATCCACCCGTTCACCAATACTACTTTTTTATTAATATGGAAAACTTTACTCTTTTTTTCTCATTACCAATGTTGCCTCAGGATCTAAGGGTTTCAGTTTTTTTTTACAGAGTGAGTAGGCATTTTAAAAAGTTATACTCTTCTAAGAAATGCCATCGATAAATGACATGTTCTATATTTTATCATTGATGAACGCTAGTTTCAGATAATACCATCGTACAAATCAATTTATTTAGAAATTGCCATTATCATCAGGGTTTCGTTAGTTAGCCCGTTCAATTTTTTCTAAATACCCAAAGTGCCCTCACAGGGCAAACCCAAATCCCCGATGTGGGCCGATAAGCGCAGCGTTGCGATTGCAGGCGAGCAGGCGGTGCCGTCGCTGGTGACGTTGCGGTCAGGCGGACAGAGGCCCCAACGACGCTTGTATATGAAGCTCGATGCGGGCCGGCTCCAGGATCGAAGGAGGCGGTGGTTTCCGGTGACTGAAGCGGCGAGTCGGCCATCTCAGGACAGAGGCGGCAGAGGAGCATGGCGACGACGGATTTGGCACCTGTAGCGGCAAGATCACAGCAACCGCGCTGCAACAGGGAGCAAGAAAATGAAGAGGGGGAAGGAGACACTGATGTGTGGTGGATCCAGGCGGTGGGGTGGCAAATGCTTCCAATCCAGGCAGCGTGGCGGATCCCAGTGACGAAGCAGCAGGAGTATCTCCTGCTGGAGCTTGCAACTGTGGCCGAGTGAGCTAAGGGCGGAGGCCCTGGGTGGCCTCGCTTGCGCTCAAGGATGGGGCACGCAGTTGCTGCAGGTGAGCTCCGTCTCTCAATGGTGCGGCCAGGAGCGCTGCAACCATCCATAGCGGCGGTAGCAGGCGCATGCAGCCGTCCACGACTGTAAGTTTAAGTGCAATTAATTTAGTTTTTATGTTTAGTGACAAATCTAATTATGTAAGACTAAGATGTTGTTAAGCATATTTTTTTGCCTATTCTCTTTTAGATATGAAAATAATGAGAGGTAGGTATTAAACTCCTTATGTTCTTATTTAATCTTTCTTGTGGATTTAAAATATAAGAGTAAACTCTTTTATTGTCCTTCATTAAATATGTGTATATGTTTTCTTCCATATTCATATGTATGTACACCTTTAGAGAAAGCTTATTCTATATTTTATGCTTTTTTAATATGCTGATCCATCATTTACTCATCTTTACATACTTTATGTCGAGTTGTCATACATCACTAAAAATGCATACATCGAAAGATTTATAATCAAACAATTTGAGTAATTATTGTTTTGGTGATTTATGATAAACCGGCTTTGTGGGATTAACCTTTTCCATGAGTTGGCAAATAGGTTATTTTCGGACTTAATATGAGTTGAGATAATGATATTCCTTGATAATGGATCCTAATCACAATAAGGATGAAATGCATGGAGATCATCAATATGTATCATTCTTTCTCTTCATCCACTTTTTGATAGGCTCATATATATATATATATATATATATATATATATATATATATATATATATATATATATATATATATATGTATATGATTTTTGTGTTATGGATATATTCATGTGAAACTAATGTTTTATTTGAGCATTATTTTATTTAGTCTCTTTTACATTGAGAACATGAAGATTGTCAATGTATGCGTTTATATTTGTCTACATTATTGCTACATGCCTTCTATATATGTATAGGATAGACTCCCATTGGTTCATCTTTGTTTATGCATACACTTGCCTCACATACAAATATTTTGTATGCATATATTTAGGGAGAGCAAATCCTATTAATTTGTTATGCATGTTGTAAGATTCAGATTGTTCACATACAATTTGTTTTGGATCTTTACAATTGAGCATATATGTGAGTTTATAACACTTGTGACGTTGATAAGTACTCAACAACTTTACTTATACCTTTCATATGCAATCGGTTGGTCATCAAGTGAAGGATGATAACAGATTTGTTAGGACTAACATTTTTGTTTAGGTTGTGCAAAGGAATAGGTCCTACCGTGATGAAAATATTTGATGGCATGATGGGTTAATGACCATAAAGTAAAAGGCATCATCATGTGTTAATAAGGACTGAATCAAGCTCATGATAACAAGGTATTTTTGATGAAGGTTGATTAAGATTATAGTATGAAGACGATTCAATTGGATGATCACAAGTATTGATTATAGAAGAATTGACCCAAGTTGGATGGCGCAAGGCAAAGGTATAATGAAGGTAATAATGTTTTTCTTAGTCTTTTGCCGGTCTTGGTGTTTAGAGTAAAGACCGGATTGCTATTTAAAAACCGTACTATTAAGAGGGGTCAATGACTAGTGGCTTGATTTGAACCATGTGCAAAATGCTCAATCTCAAATGCATGTTTGTTTTCCCTAGGTATGCACATTAAGGTTTTGTCTAGTTAGAGTAAGGAGTCCGGATTGGATCTTGATCCTTTTGAGACTTAACTAGAGTCTTTGACATGCATGCGGTGAGAGTTGTTTAGATGTGTATCATGTATGGCTTTTATATCTTGTCCACCCATAATTCTTGTTGGAGTTGGTTGTGTAGACAAAGAGAGAAGTGGACATGTCTAGGGCGTGTTTAGCTAAGTGTGGTGAGTTTTCTCAAGTTCCAAACAAAGAGAGAAGTGGGCATGTCCAATCGAAGTGAGTGGCCTCATGTGGGTAAGTCTAGTGTAGTAACATTTGGAGTTTGAGCCCTTTCTCTTTGAGAGAAGTTGTGATTCTTGGATGAATTGTTCATGGATTAAATCGTCATTGGAATAATCTTTCCATAGAGTCTAGGAACGTCGAAATGCAATACCTGAGTCATGAGAAATCGCCATTTTACTAATTGTCAGTTGTACTGAAAAGTGACCGAGGGTCTGACCGGACCAAGAATAGAGACTGACTAGGCTGAGGGCGGTCTAACAGGTGGTTAATGGGCGGTCTAGCCGCCGGAAAGTTAGTAGGGCGGTCTAACAGGTGACTAGAAGCCCCCAACAGCTAGTTTTTTTTTACCGTTGTACTCAGGGTCGGTCCGACAAGAGTTAGTTCTAACCGGCAGACATGTCCAGAAAAGTGATTTAACCTCCAATGGCTAGTTTTTTTGGTGCGGGCTATATAAGGCCATGAGTTTGAATGGTTTGGCTGTTGCTCCTGGTCCTAGCGGGGGCATATACTTGAGAGCCAACCCTTACAACCCTATTATGCATGTTTAAACTTGTGTGAGGCCTCTACTCTCCTTTAATGCATGAGTTGCAACTAGATTGCATTAGTTGCAAGTAGAGAATGGTAGAGACAAGATTGCTTAGTACTTGTGCATGAGACTGAGCTTTGGTACTTGATGAGAGTCAAGAGAGTCTTAACTTATTACTCTTGGTGTTTGTTGACACCTAGACGTCTTGGTGGCGGTTGTGACCCGGCAATCCCTCCAAGAAGATTGTGGAGGAGGCCTAGTGTGTTATGAGTGGCTTGGTATTCACCATCTCTGAAGTGGAGGAAAAGCAACCACTAGTAATCGAGGCTTGGAGAGCTCACTTGCGGTGCCAGCTCTTACCTTGCCTATCTCTTGTAGAAGAGATTTGGAGGCATGGTTTGAGGAGCGATACTCTCACCTTGCCCATCTCTTGTTAAAGAGATTTGGAGGCTCGGTTTGAGAAGCGGTCAAGTGAGGCTTGCCTCAATAGTGAGTAGAAAACCGGTAAGTTTCCGAACCTCGGATGAAAATCGATTGTTTCTTGTCTCATTTACTTTGTTGTATTTACTTTGAGCAATTTACATAGTAGAGATTATTTGTGACATCTTTTATTATCCTAAGCTTGCAAAAACTAATTTAGTTTAGTATATTTGCTTGTGTATCACTCTAGGTAACCCAACCAGAATTTCTCAATTTCCTGACAGACTTTAATCGTCGCTTTAAATGTCTAGACGATTTCATGTTATCCTTAGAATTATTCATCTTAGCAATAAAAGTTTGATTGTCACAGTTCATAAGGATAGCCGGTACTGGTTTTTCAACCACAGGCAAATCCATTAATAGATCACGCAGCCATTCTGCCTCAACAGTAGCAATATCTAGTACCGTAAGCTCTGCTTCTATAGTTGATCTTGTCAAAATGGTCTATTTGCACGATCTCTATAAAACAGCACTATCACCTAGTATAAAAACATATCCACTAGTGGCTTTGATCTCATCAATATCAAAGATCCAGTTAGAATCACTATATCCCTCCAATACCGATGGGTACCCAGTATAGTAAAGTCCAAGATTCATACTATCCTTCAGATAGCGCATAACTCGCTCAAGCGCGCGTCAATGGTCATCTCTCGGATTAGAGGTAAACCGGCTCAATTTGCTCACAGCAAAGGAGATGTCTGGTCTAGTTGCACTAGCTAGATACATAAGTAAGCCAATTATCTAGGAGTACTCCAACTGATTTCTAGTAATTCTTCTGTTTTTGCGAAGCAAAAAACTAGGATCATAAGGAGTTGGAGAAGGCTTGCTATCAATATAGCCAAAGCGGCTCAAGACTTTTTCCACATAATGATATTGCAAGAGTGTAATCCCATCATCACCTTTTATTAGCTTAATATTTAAGATAACATCAGCTATTCCCAGATCTTTCATATCAAAGTTTTAAGACAAGAATGATTTAACCTCATTAATCACCTCAAAGTTTGTCCCAAAGATTAGTTTGTTATCAACATACAAGTACATAATAACTCCCTCACCTCTACCATAGCAATAGTATACACACTTATCTGCCTCGTTGACTGCATAGCTCGCAGAAGTTAGTGTTCTATCGAATTTCCCATGCCACTGCTTAGGAGCTTGTTTCAGACCATATAAAGATTTTAACAACTTTAGCACCTTACCTTCTTGACCTTCTATTACAAATCCATCAGATTGCTCTATATAAATTTCCTCATCCAGCTCTCCATTAAGAAAAGCTATTTTAACGTCCATCTGATGAACGAGAAGACCATGTAAGGCAGTCAAGGAGAGAAGTACACGAATTGTGGTCAATCTAACAACAGGTGAGTAAGTGTCAAAGAAATCTTCGCATTCTTTCTGAGTATAGCCCTTGGCCACAAGCCGAGCCTTGTACTTTTCAATAGTACCGTCAGGCCTTAGCTTTTTCTTGAACACCCACTTGCAACCTACGGGTTTGCACCCATAGGGTCGCTCCGTCACCTCTTAAGTCCCATTAGCGATAATGGAGTCCATTTCGCTATGAACAGCCTCCTTCTAGTAGTCAGCATTAGGGGATGCATAAGCTTCTGAAATTGATTTGGGAGTGTCGTCCACAAGGTACACAGTAAAGTCGTCACCAAATGACTTAACTATCCTTTGTCTCTTGCTCCTTCTAGGAGCTTCACTGTAATCCTCCTCAGCAAGATGTTCAAGTGTATGTTCAGTTTGTTCTTGTGGTATAATTAAATTAAAAATTAAATCAGAAGATTGACTAAAAGTGCTATGTGTATCCTTCATTGGAAAAGTTCCCTCAAAAAACGTAGCATCATGAGACTCTAAAATTGTACTCATATTCATGTCAGGTACCTTAGATTTAACTATTAAAAATCTATAAACAATGCTATAATGAGCATATCCCAGAAAGACACAGTCCACAGTCTTAGGTCCTAGCTTGCGCTTTTTCGTTATTAGTACATTAACTTTCGCCAAACACCCCCATGTACGCAAGTAAGAAAGTGATGGTTTTCTTCCAATCCATACCTCGTATGGCGTTTTATCCTTATTTTTGTTAGGAATTCTATTCAATACATGATTCGAGGTTAACACAGCCTCCCCCCACCATACCTTAGGTAATCCCGCAATGTCTAACATGGCATTTACCAAGTCAGTCAACATATAAATCCCATTAGATTCGGGAGAATAGGAAGGCGTTCATTCCTCACATAATAAATCAAAAACATTAGAGAAATACTCTCCACCACGATCTAACCTAATTTTTTTATCTTTCTGTTAAGTTGGTTTTCAACTTCTGCCTTATAAATTTTAAAATAGTCTAGGTCTCATCTTTCGTTTGCAATAAGTACATATAACATAATCTAGTTGCATCATCAATCAAAGTCATAAAATATCATTTTCCACCCTTCGTCAACAACCCATTTATTTCACAAAGATCTGAATGTAGGAGTTCTAGTGGTGCCAAGTTTCTCTCCTCGGCAGCCTTGTGGGGCTTGTGAGGTTGCTTTGATTGCACACAACTATGGCATTTAGTGAAAGTGCATCTAGGCCCCTAAGTGGGTTTTGGTGAGTTGAATGACAAAACGATTAAAGGACTAACTTGTTTGCTAAGTGTTGAGCAGGGATTTATTCTTATGATTATACTGTGATATTATTGGCTCATAAGAATATGCAGTGTTGATGGTCTCATGTTTTGAAAGCATTGGACAAATCATAATACATGGATTTTATTGGGTCTTTATTGTTGATGTGAAGCAAAGCATAGCTTAAAGTCGACAAGAGTGTGCGAAGATGTCAAGCAAAGTGACAAGTAACGAGGGACTAATCAAGGGGGAACCAAGTGACGACTTGGGACCAGTGACCCATGCTAGGGTGAAGTAAACGTGTGCTTGGAAGTTCACCTCGAGTCTTATCTAGCGAAGCAATGCAAAGCATCAAATCATTGTTGGATCTTTTGATGAAGTGGCTTATGGATGGATGATAGTATGTTGATCATATTTGTTGAAAGATCCTAAGTCACAAGCTCAAGATGGATGTGCTCAATGGTTGTTCAGCGTTGAAAGACCTCAAGTTGAGACTGATCAAGTATTGGCATGTTGAAGACATACAAGCTCAAGTAGATGAAATAATGTAAATATATAATCTTGAGTATAGGAATGCCGTACTATCAAGAGGGATGCAACATTGACTGCATGAAAACACCAAGAGTGCTCATAGGTCAACCCATGTGAGAGAACCTTGAGAGTTGAGTGTGCTGACCAGAGCAAAACAGGTCTGGCCGGTTTTGCAAACCAGCCTGGCCGGTTTTCTCTGAGTCAGCCCTAACGGCTAGTTGGTATGAAAAACCGGCCTGGCCAGTTTTGGAAACCGGCCTGACCGGTTTTCCCCTGACAGTAACGGCTAGTTTTTGGTGAGTGGGTATTTATACCCTTTGGCTCTCTTCCTTGAGTGCTGCTGGTTGATTTTGGTTCTTGCACATTCTAAAGGGTTGCTAACACCAGCAAGGCTCTCCCCAACCTCTATTTGTGAGATAGGCTTGATTTGGTTGAAATCTTTGAATTGGGTTGAGAGAGAGTGTATGTGAGCTTTAGAGAGCAATCCATAGTCTTGAGCACTTGAAGGTGAAGTCTCGCAGCTCGAGAAGCATTTGTTACTCTTGGAGGTGAAACCTCCTAGACGGCTAGGCGTCGCCGGTGAGCTCCCAGGTTTGTGGTGAGCCACGGATCGTTTGTGCAGGTTTGATCTTGCCTCCGGAAGGGAAAAGATCGCCTTAGTGGAATCGGGGACATAGCTTGACCTTGGGGTCACGAAAAGCTTCCTCAACGGAGACGTAGGGTTCACGGTGGTGAATCCGAACTTCGGTAAACAAACTCCTTGTGTCTCCACTGCGGTTTGTCTCACATTGAATCTCTAGCACATTTACCTTGCTTCCGCTCGATCTACTTTGGTGTGCTTGTATTGTGTGCAGGGACTAAGTGAATCTGCTGTGCTACATCAGCAAAGGCACATCTTCAAGTTTGGTTTGTGTTGGAACTTAATAAGGGGGCGTATTTTACTTGTGTAGGTTCTGCAGTAGAAAACCGGCCTGACCTGTTTGGAAAACCGGCCTGGCCGGTTTTGGGCTTTGAGTCAGAAACCGGCCTGACCTGTTTGGGAAACCGGCCTGGCCGGTTTTGGTACTGACTTTGCATTAAGTTTTTATAATTGCAGAATTTGCCTATTCACCCCTCCTCTAGGCGACATCTCGGTTCTTTCAATTGGTATCAGAGCAAGGACTCATATCCAAGCTTAACCGCCGTGAGAAAAGATGTCGACCCCGTATGAGGTAACGTTTGAGCCACTCAAACGGGATGGCTCAAACTATAATGATTGGTCCCTTCATGTACTTAATGCTTTTAAATCTATGGGTCCTCATGTTGAGCAAATTGTAGCTGTAAGCATTTGTCCTCCAAATCTTAATTCGCACAATTTGCCTAACCTAACCGAAGAGGAGGAAAAATTCGTGCAACTCAATGCTTGTGTTACAAGTTTTTTGTATAGTGTTGTGAACAGGGACCTACTTGATATCATCTTCGATGAAGAAGAGATTTGCGAAGATGCACATCTCATTTGGGCACTTCTTGCGAAAATGTATGCATTGCCCAAATGTGATGATCAAGTTCAAGAAGAGGAAGAATCACTTGAGGAGTGCTCCACATCATCAACACCTTTCTGTGAGCCTCTTGTGACATCTCCCAAGAAGCAAGATGATCACAAAAGCCAAGGCTCGGTTTCACTGCTGAAACCGGTCTGGCCGGTTTCTGAAACCGGTTTGACCGGTTCTGGCAGGGAAGATGGCCCGAATTGCAAGAAAAGCCGGAGACGACGAGCAAGAGTCGTGCAAACATCAGCAGGGTTTTCATCTTCAAGTGATAAGGATCCCAAGTGCTCCATGGCCGAGAATAAAAGGAAAATCATGGAAGATGAAATTCAAAGGATTGGAACTATCAAGGCTCTAACCGAGGAGCTTGAAAAGCTTAAGCTCTCTAATGCTTCCTTGGTCAGTGATTATGATGTTTTATCTGAAAAATATTCTTGTGCTACTAACTATCTTGTGAGTGTAGCATCATTGGACCAAGAAAATCGAGAGCTCAAGGGTCAACTTGAAGAGCTCACTAGAGAGCATGTGACTTTGCAAGCCAAGCATGTAAAGCTTGAGTGCTTGCACAATGAGCTTGTTGACTCACATGCCTTGCTAGAGGTAGCACATGAGGTTTTGGTAACTTCGGTAAAATTCTATGAACCTCATGTTAACACTTACATATGCTCTCAAGCTAGTACATCCTTATGTGGTGCTAACTCTAGTAGCTATCATGCAAAACATTCTTGTGTTGAGAAATCTCTTGTAGAGTCTTGTGACGACTTCCTTGCTCAAGAAAATGAAGATTTAATGCAAGAGGTTGAAAGGCTCAAAAAGGACTTGATCAAGTTAAAGGGAAATGGTCAAGTGCAACTTTCTCAAAATAACCGTGAAAACATGGTGAAGAAGCTTGAGAAGGGTTCAACCGCCACTTACTCAATCCCTCAACAAGATCAGGACAAAAAGCACAAGATTCAAGAAAAGAAGAGAAGTCTTGATCAAATCAAGTGCTTCAAGTGCTCAAAAGTGGGGCACTACTCATTTATGTGTTCCATCAAGATTGAGGACAAGTCAAAGCCCTCAAGAAGGGAAAAATACCGTGCAAAGAAAAGGGTATGCTTCGGATGCAAAGAAAAGAGTCATTTGATTGCCACATGCCCTATTGCACAAAAGGTGGCCTGCTCAGAGCAGAACCGGCCTGGCCGGTTTTGCAAACCGGTCAGACCGGTTTTGGCTGGGGCAGCCCACCATCTCTTGAAGAGAAGTTCTCAAGCCGTGCAATCAATCAAGAAGCTTAGCAATGATGAAGTGCATAAAAATCATGACAGCGGTGCAGCAAGAAAGATCAAGAACCGCATTTGCTACACGTGCCGTCAAAAGGGACATATGGGTGAGAATTGTCCAAATGGTAACATTCCTAAGTCAAACCTTGTCCATTATAACTTTGCTAAGCTTAGGAATGACAAAGCTGGTATTTATGCTACAAGGGTGATTAGCTCACCACAAACTAGCATAAGAGCCATTTGGATTCCTAAGCATCTTGTGGCTAACCTAAGTGGACCCAACATGGCTTGGGTACCAAAAAGTACTTGATGAGTGTGTAGGAACATCGACATGCATTGGAAGCTTGGCTTGTAAAGATAATTGAATGATCAATCCACTAGCCAAGAATGATACCTTCGCTTGTATTCATATGCCCAATGACATATCGGTAACCAAATGCCTAAACTAATATGGCCTAGTCACCTTAGCCTCAGTGGGAGTAAGTGTCTTATAAGATACATTCTCTTGTGATTTATGTTCCATATGCCATGTGATGCGTGTAATGGCTCTCTAGTAGAGCAAATGTCTTGTTAAATGCAGGAATCCTGTAACTCATGAGTAAAATATCCTTTAAGGCAAGACACAAGACAAAATGCTCAAAGTGGGTTCTTCACTGGCAAAACCGGCCTGACCGGTTTCTGAAACAGGTCTGACCGGTTTGGAAAAACCGGCCTGGCCGGTTTCTGAAACAGGCCTGACCGGTTTTTACCAGGAGAAGCCAACTCAAGTGACTTTGTGAGAAAAATTGAAATGAGATGCAGGACTCTTGTGTTTTTCTCACTTATATGTTGGAGTTTATACACATGTGGTAGTAAGTTCTCATGGGACAATTTCAATTTCATAATTTTATTTATGTGCCGAGAACAATTTGTGAGACAAACTCCCCTAATTCCTTATACGGATCAAGTGCATGTCACATGATTTCTATTACATGATGCACCTATTAAGGGGGAGCTTAGTTCACAAGTTGTGCCATTGAGACTAACTTTTCTTTTAGTGATCTTGTAGTCTCAACTGTGAGAATTTGCTTCTTTATAGAGTATGCTATCTTATATTGATCCAAGGCGGTAAAATTGTTTCCATTTATTTATTGGATCATACTTCTAACTCTTGCATAGCTGCTCATCTTAATATAGCCTAAATTCCTTCTCTTGGACTTAATCGACCAAATTGGTGCATGTGAGCTTGCCTTCCACATATTCTTATACTTGCAGCAACAAAAGGGAATTTAGTCTACATTGTGAGGTTTCATCTTTTATGACCTACTTGCCTTTTCACTCAATGGTCACTAAAAGTGAGATTTGTGTTTGTGCAAAATAATGCTATTTCTCCTTTTTGTGATTTCAGCAAGATGAAATCCAATGGAGAACTAGTGAATGGGCTTAATCTTAAATATAGCACAACTTGGATGGCTAAATGGCAAAGGTGTGTTACTCTATCTACTCGTGTCTACCTTTGTGCATCTAGGCCATTCTTTCATGCTAGTATGAGCATCTGCATGCCTTAAATTCCAAGTCTCTCTCGTGTTGTGCCTATTAGATATTTAGTTAATACTTTCATGAAAATTGACTCGGTGTCAAGTATTCTTACATTATGCAAAGTATGAGCTAAATATTCTAAGATAGACCTTGACTTGATTTACTGCATGCCTGTTTGCCATAGGATAGATTTTCATAAAACTCAACTAGTATGCTAGGTGGTGTGCTTGTTTTTGAAAAATATTTGGATTTAGGTCTTTGTGGCCTTAATTGATCTATTTGTGACTATAGCTCTAATTGTTTGGTTGTTGGCTAGTCACAAATAGTGAGATTCCCTCAAGTCCATAAAATTGCTATCTATCATCATCTCTCCCATCTCAATCTTGGAAGAAACGAGAAAATTCATGGAAAATTGGAAATCCTATCTCTTCTGAGAAAAATCTTGTTCTTTAGATCAATATCCTTATCTAATATCATCTCAGATCAAGTAAAGGAGCACTAGAAGTAAATATCTTGGAATCAAATCATTTGTTGACCCCCTGGGGAAACCGGCCTGACCGGTTTCCAAAACCGGCCTGACCGGTTTTACCCAGGGAGTTACCCCTCGGGCATATCCCTCCCCATCATGCCCCTTCTTCTTCTTTTTACCCTTCCACACCAGCACATCCTCCCTCTCCAGGTTCCTCCTTGTGCTCTCCCTCTCCATGGCGATTTGAGGTTTCAACCAAGAAAAGGAGGTCCTCTCGGTCGATTTGAAGCCTCCCAAAGCGGCCTAACCGGTTCCTAGGCCGCATTTGCAGTAGGGAACACCCTCCTCCATCTCTCAAGGAAATGAGCAATATTCCTTTGAGAAGAAAGGATTCCTCTCAGAACATTGTGCATCACGGTTCTTCTAGTAACCCCAGAGGTGTGAGCGGGCGTTCTCTGAGGCCCAAAAAAAGTCATATTCAGATTGATCAACCAAGGGGTCACATGACTATCGAGGAGGATGATGATGAGATTCACAGCACTTCTAGCAGTAATGATGATGAGGTTGAGGATGAGTCATTCCGTATTGAACCTCGCCACGGAAAAGGTCCTGTCATTGAGGAGATTGATGAGGAATAAGAACCTGCTGGTGATGATGCAGAGGGTGAGGAAGAGGAAGAAGGAGATGATGGTGATGACAATGAGGTTATGCAAATGCCTGTCATCCAGAAACCCACTGGTCCAGCAAGCAGAAAAGTGGTAAATTATCTTGGACTTGGTATGACTGACAAAGCAAGGCAGAAAAGAAGAGAAAATCCACTTGATGTTGAGAGGAGTGCTACCGACTACAGGTTTCACACCTCTTTTCAGCAAGATTACTATCAGACTGCCATAATAATCAAGTCTACAATAGTGTCAGAAGCACAATGAGTGGATTGGGAATATATGGAAAAGCAAGACAACCCAATCTTTAATGGCATCATTGCTGCTTGCACAGTCAAGAAAATCAAATCTCTCATGGGCTATCGCTATAACTGGAACACCGAGATTATAGCTCAGTTTTATGCCACGGTGTACTTTGAGGAGCATGGAGATGTAAGGACGATGCATTGGAGGATAGAGGGCACTTTGTATAGCATCTCTTACACTGACTTCGCTGAGACTTTTGGATACAGAGTATCAGACTCTCGGCGTCCTAAGATTCATGGCAGTGTGCTCCCTGCTGTAGAGATGAAGTTCATGTATCCTAGCTCAAGATCAGGGAATTATGGCAAGGTGAGGGGTCTGTACACCTACTACTCCATCCTAAACCGCATGTTTAGGAAGACTTTCACACCGAGAGATGGGAACCCGAGCGACATTTCCTTCTATGCTAGAAACTTGCTTGCAGTCATGAGATCAAATGAGGAGAAGTTTTGTGTTGGAGACTTTCTTTGGGAGGAAATTAGACACATCTCTGAAAGTCCTCAGAAGGTGTGTGGCTTTGGACCCTACCTCATGCGCTTGATTGAGAAAGTCACGGGAGTGACATATCCCAAAGATTCAAAGCATGAGCCTCTCAGGATTCCGGCTCCAAAGAAGCCCATTGTGCCATCTCCACCCAAAGACCCTGAAGATCAGATGCAATGGGAGTCTACCCCACAAGAGCAGCAGTGGCAGAGCGAGCAGCAGCAGCAGGTTCCTATAGGTTGGGACCCCTGGCCCCAAACCGGCCTGACCGGTTCTGGAAACCGGCCTGACCGGTTTGAGTTTGACCAGCCGGGGTCCTCCTCCCAAGTACGCAAGAAGCCTTCCTCTCCAATTAGGGCTTTCTTCAACCTGTTCACTGGTATGTGCAAAACTCAGAGGGATATTCAGGTGGAATTGAGGCAGCAGCGAATTGACAGCAAAAAGGGGCGAGATGCAATTAAGAAGATGCATGCTGCGATGAACCTTGAGGAACCACCATCTCCTATCTCTCCTGCACCAGAGTTGCCAGAGATTCCTTCCCTAGAGACTATGTTGATTGATTTTCAGAATGCGGGGTACTTTGAGAAGTATCAGCATATCTTCACTCCAGGGGGTAGTTCTTCTTCACAGGCACCACCACCTCCTCCATATCTGGGCGATATTCCTTCTGTTCCTACATCTTCCACGGATGATTTCGCCACTGCAGCCGCTGCCTCCATCTTTGGGATGTTTTCTCCAAATGTGTGACGGCAGACGGTTGCTCTTTCTCAGGTCCCTTTGTGGCTGCTTGATGACAAAGGGGGAGAAGAATGAAGATTAAAGCTCTGCGTGAAAAAGAGGGGAGAAGAAAATCCAATATGGCCCTCTCTTATCTTGGTTTTGTAATAAATTCAAATTTGCTCTCTTTGTGGACTTGAGAACTTGTACTGAGTGCTACTGTGTGTAATGAACTTATTTTTACTATTAAGTAACCTTTTGTTAGTGTGATATGCATGAATGCTTGATGTAATGGTGGCTTGTGCTGGCTGAGGAAAAACCGGCCTGGCCGGTTTCTGAAACAGGTCTGACCGGTTTGGCGAAACCGGCCTGGCCGATTTCTGAAACAGGTCTGACCGGTTTTGCCAGAGGCAGCAAAATTTTTTTTAGCTTTCTTGGTTGAGTGATATTCATGTTATATGCATCACGGAGTATTTGTTTATCAACACACACACCTTTTTGCACCCCACGGATGCTGAGATATAGGGGGAGCTCTTTTGTCGCTTAATATGTGCAAATTTGGCATTTGAAGCCAAACTTGTGGAAACTCACTCATAAGCACATATTAAGGGGGAGCTCATAATATATCTGAGAATTCAAAAGCTTATTTATGATTTAATTGTGAGCTTTAATCGAGGTTGTCATCAATCACCAAAAAGGGGGAGATTGAAAGTGCATCTAGGCCCCTAAGTGGGTTTTGGTGAGTTGAATGACAAAACGATTAAAGGACTAACTTGTTTGCTAAGTGTTGAGCAGGGATTTATTCTTATGATTATACTGTGATATTATTGGCTCATAAGAATATGCAGTGTTGATGGTCTCATGTTTTGAAAGCATTGGACAAATCATAATACATGGATTTTATTGGGTCTTTATTGTTGATGTGAAGCAAAGCATAGCTTAAAGTCGACAAGAGTGTGCGAAGATGTCAAGCAAAGTGACAAGTAACGAGGGACTAATCAAGGGGGAACCAAGTGACGACTTGGGACCAGTGACCCATGCTAGGGTGAAGTAAACGTGTGCTTGGAAGTTCACCTCGAGTCTTATCTAGCGAAGCAATGCAAAGCATCAAATCATTGTTGGATCTTTTGATGAAGTGGCTTATGGATGGATGATAGTATGTTGATCATATTTGTTGAAAGATCCTAAGTCACAAGCTCAAGATGGATGTGCTCAATGGTTGTTCAGCGTTGAAAGACCTCAAGTTGAGACTGATCAAGTATTGGCATGTTGAAGACATACAAGCTCAAGTAGATGAAATAATGTAAATATATAATCTTGAGTATAGGAATGCCGTACTATCAAGAGGGATGCAACATTGACTGCATGAAAACATCAAGAGTGCTCATAGGTCAACCCATGTGAGAGAACCTTGAGAGTTGAGTGTGCTGACCAGAGCAAAACAGGTCTGGCCGGTTTTGCAAACCGGCCTGGCCGGTTTTCTCTGAGTCAGCCCTAACGGCTAGTTGGTATGAAAAACCGGCCTGGCCAGTTTTGGGAACCGGCCTGACCGGTTTTCCCCTGACAGTAACGGCTAGTTTTTGGTGAGTGGGTATTTATACCCTTTGGCTCTCTTCCTTGAGTGCTGCTGGTTGATTTTGGTTCTTGCACATTCTAAAGGGTTGCTAACACCAGCAAGGCTCTCCCCAACCTCTCTTTGTGAGATAGGCTTGATTTGGTTGAAATCTTTGAGTTGGGTTGAGAGAGAGTTTGTATGTGAGCTTTAGAGAGCAATCCATAGTCTTGAGCACTTGAAGGTGAAGTCTTGCAGCTCGAGAAGCATTTGTTACTCTTGGAGGTGAAACCTCCTAGACGGCTAGGCGTCGCCGGCGAGCTCCCAGGTTTGTGGTGAGCCACGGATCGTTTGTGCAGGTTTGATCTTGCCTCCGGAAGGGAAAAGATCGCCTTAGTGGAATCGGGGACATAGCTTGACCTTGGGGTCACGAAAAGCTTCCTCAACGGAGACGTAGGGTTCACGGTGGTGAATCCGAACTTCGGTAAACAAACTCCTTGTGTCTCCACTGCGGTTTGTCTCACATTGAATCTCTAGCACATTTACCTTGCTTCCGCTCGATCTACTTTGGTATGCTTGTATTGTGTGCAGGGACTAAGTGAATCTGCTGTGCTACATCAGCAAAGGCACATCTTCAAGTTTGGTTTGTGTTGGAACTCAATAAGGGGGTGTATTTTACTTGTGTAGGTTCTGCAGTAGAAAACCGGCCTGACCTGTTTGGAAAACCGGCCTGGCCGGTTTTGGGCTTTGAGTCAGAAAACGGCCTGACCTGTTTGGGAAACCGGCCTGGCCGGTTTTGGTACTGACTTTGCATTAAGTTTTTATAATTGCAGAATTTGCCTATTCACCCCCCCTCTAGGCGACATCTCGGTCCTTTCATTTAGAACCTTTGACAATGAAAAAACTTGGAATTAAATTCAACCTGAAAAGCCGAGACATCAAACCAAAATTAACATGACATAAACGTGAATACCAGATACTAGCATTATCATCCATATTGCCACAAATATGGTTCACAGACTTATTATAGAAATTGGAAAGTGAAAAACGGAACAAGCCTCCGCACTGATAGCCTTTACCAATAAAATATCCATGTTTAGACGCGACTACTTTATTAGACTCAAATACCAACTTAAACCCGTCTCTACATAGACGTGAACCACTAACGAGATTCTTGTCGATAGTGGGGATATGCTGCACGTTCTTCAGCTGCACGATCTTTCCCAAAGTAAATTTCAGATCTACCTGCTAACACCATAAACAGAAGCATGCGACCCATTCCCCATTAGGACAGAGGAATCCCGGCTGACCTGATAAGAGGAAAATAAAGATATGTTTGCACAAACATGAACATTGGCCCCTGTATCAACCCACCAATTAGTAGACTGATTCACTGAGAGAACAGTAGGTAAATTACCATACCCGATTCCGTCTCCAGTATTGGCAATGGTCACATTGATAGACTTAGAGGTCTATTCTACAGGTGCCTTCATGTCCTTACGTTGTGGACACTTCCTGGCAATATGACCAGGCAAGCCACACACAAAGCAAGTTCTGACATCTTCGTCCTTGTTGTTGTTCCTCCTTTTTTTGAAGTTGGTGTTTTGTTGGCCTTTGACAAATTTCCGTTTATTGTTCTTGTTTGCAATCTTTTGCACCACATTGGCACTAGACTGCCCACCATCGTCTTTTGATGCAGTGTTCTTTGCCTAAGCTTTCTCCTCAACGTCAAGAGAAGCAATTAACCTCTCAACGGAGTACTCCTGTCTCTTGTGTTTGAGTGCAGTACCAAAACTCCTCCATGAAGAAGGTAGTTTTGCAATAATGCATGCAGCCACAAATTTGTCGAGAAGGGCACACTTAAGGAGTTCGAGTTACTTAGCAATAGTTTGTAGTTCATGAGCTTGTTCGACCACAGAACGGTTGTCAACCATGCTGAAATCGTGAAACTGTTCCATGACGTACAAGTCGTTGCTAGCATTAGTGTCACACCCTGAGTTTAGCCACACAGAAACTTTACCGGAGAAAATACCTAAGAAAAGGAATTTTAAAATGGCTAGAGAAATTAATTGATGGTGTAAAATGCAAGATAATAAATTATCGTGGCCGGGAATATTTTTCTTGTATTCTCTGTGCCAAAATACATTAACTGGATTTTTAGTGGAATTTACAGAGCACAGGAACTATTTTTAATAAATCAAATACGCTTATCGGAATTTAAATCGTCCTGGAAATCTTTTTCCTTTTCTTTCCCTTCTGTTTTCTCTGTTTCCTCTTTTTCTCCATCGCCGGGCCGCCGGCCCAGCACTGTGCCGGGTCCTTTTTTTCCCTCCCCGGCCTTTTCCTCCTCGCGCCCGTGCCCCGCGGCCGCGGCCGCGCCCTCGCTCCTCGCGCCCGCGCCCTCGCGCCCGAGCTCCCGCGCCCGAGCTCGCACCCGCGCCCACGCACCCACTGACAGGCCGGGCCCGCCTGTCATCATCATCTTCCTCCTCTGTCCGAATCGGGCGGAGGGGAAATTCCCCGGAGCCGTCCGATCCGGCGCCGCCACCCGCCTCATCCCGCGCGCCCTCCACTCGTTCAAACGGTCGCGGACCGAGTCCGCCCCACTCCCCCGAGTTCTCCGGCGTCCACGTCCCCTCTCTCCCGAGAATCTCGCACACGATGCCCACGCCGCCGTCCACTCTCCCGTGCGCGATTGGAGCCGTTCGGCCTCGATCTCTCCCGGCCGACTGTATAAAAACCATCTCCACCCTCTCCTCCATCTTTTCCCCAACACGCCGAGCTTTCCAGTGCCCCAGAACCCCATCGCCACCGCGCACCCGAGCTCCACCGTTTTTTCGCCGCCTCCGGCCACCGCTCGCCGCCGTTCCGGACGCCGTCAGGCTACTCCGCCACCGCCTGCACCTCCGCCGCACCGCGCCGCATCTCGGCCACCACTCTGTGGAAGCCGAAGCTCGCCGGACCGCCTCGCCCGCGCGCACGGTGAGTATCGGCCTTCCGCCTCCTTTCCGGCCGGTGTTT
This sequence comes from Oryza meyeriana var. granulata, assembly GCA_003991445.1. Lineage (NCBI taxonomy): Eukaryota > Viridiplantae > Streptophyta > Magnoliopsida > Poales > Poaceae > Oryza > Oryza meyeriana. The sequence goes on along the minus strand of RYFJ01003060.1, from coordinate 92,595 downwards.
CCTGCCGTGCCGTGTCTCCATTCTCCACTCTAACTCCTCTCCCGTCCTCCTCATCCTCCAGGACACCACGGCAATCGCCTCTCGCTCGTTCCCCGCCGTCAGAGTTCCGTCGCCGACGTCGTCCCGAGGCCGCCGCCGCTTTTTCGTCGCCACCGTCGTCTTCGCGCCGTCGCTCGCCGTCGCGAGCCGCCGGTGAGAACCCCTTTCGTTTTCCCGTTCCTTTCCGCCCCTCCGTGTGGTCGCCGTCGTCGACCATCGGGTCGCGTGCGCGCCGCCGCCTCCCGCTCGGGACGGCTGGCTTCGGCCGCCGCTCCCGGGGGCCGTCCGATCTGCCGGGTGGCAGATCGGGGCCGCCCGCTCGCTCGCCCGCGTGGTTGCCCGCGGTGGCGCCACGTGGTGCGCCCGCTCTCGGCCGCGGTGGACTTGGTCCGCCGTGCGCCTGCCTCTCGCACGCCACTGGCTGGTGGAGCCCGCCTGTCGGTGCCGGCTTCCCAGTCTGGTGACGTCATTAATCGGTTAATGCGCATTAAATCACTGGTTAATTATATTCACTCTGAAAATAGCAGTAAACTTCAATAAATCATAACTATTTCATGCGAACTCTGATTAAGTCCATTCAAATTTCATTAAATCCAGAAAAATGCCAAGAATCCATTAAAAATACTTTCAGCCCATGTTTGTTGACCCCCATGTACTGTTTTTAATTGTTTATCCATTGTTTGTTGTAGAATCCGACGCCGGTAATTCTCCTGCGTATTTCGAGATCGTAGCCGAATACCTTGAGCCGGAGCAAGGCAAGTCGCACTAATACTTTGATCAATTTGTACCCATTTTTCGCTAAATTGCTTTGTTTATTCAAATAAACTGCATTACTTTTAATACTACATGTGGGAGGTTATTACCTATACAATGTTAGGACTCAGCCATAGCTTTGAAACCTGATTCCTTGTCACCTGGGTAATAATATGAGTAGATTATAATCCCTAGGATGCTTAGCCATGCTTAGCAACATAGCTCACCTGGGAATTAAATAATGTCTTTTTATATGATTCGACTCAATGTCGGAAAAATGGAACCTTGGATAGGGTGTTGTTAAATTCCTAAAATTTTGACCTAAATGGTGGGCTGTGGGTGTATGGTTTTGCTTGTCACACCCATGGCAATTAAGGACCGGTTCGCGCGAACCACTTGGGCAACTTCCCGTACTTGCCACAAGCCAGCGTGGGCAACGGCTGGGCTTGAAGCGTTTCTTCTCCCTCTCCTAGGCACCGATGAAGAGGGTCGGCGTGATGGAGTTGGGTCGGCCCGGGGTAGGGTTGATCGGCTGCCGGATTCACCGTGGCGCAAGGGGGGTAGCCTGGCCAATATGGCGTGCCCTGTCGGCAGGTGCAACCTCAGCGTGGTGTGGATGGTTAGGGAGGGGTTGCGTGAACGGTCCTGTCACAGCCTCGCACGGGACATCGTGGTGATGTACTGGCACACGGGAACGTGTGTGGGGGCTGTGTCTTGTGGGTACAGTTGTACACCTCTGATCAGAGTAAAACTATTCGAATAGCCGCGCCCGCGGTAATGGGCACATTGGCCAAGACTCACCGTGATTAGTCTCACCCTGGATAATTAATCTTGTTTTATCAAACTGGTGTGTGGAAGGTGTGAGTCCGGTCGACGTGGTTGAGTTGACCGGGGGTGACTGGTTAGCGTGGTTTAACGCTAATCGGTGGAGACTGGTGAGTGTGGTGTAACTCTCATCAGTTACGCCTGGTGGTCGTGGTGTAACTTCCATCAGCGCGGCCTGGTCAACGTGGTTTAGCGTTGGTCGGGAAAAACTGGTCAGCGTGGTACGTTGTCCGGTAGTGACTGGTTAACGTGGTGTAGCGTTAATCAGTGGAGTCCGGGTAACGTGGTGTAACGGTACCCGGAGGTGTCTGGTGAACGTGGTGTAGCGTTCATCAGTGGAGACTGGTTGACGTGGTTTAGCGTCAATCAGTTGGGAATGGTTGGGCCTGGTTAACGTGGTGTAACGTTAATCAGTGGTGAATTAATATTGTTAATTAAATCAACTTTTCAATGTTTGCGAACTACTCCCTTTTGCAACTGCTTTTCCGCAAATAAACCCTATCCTATCTTTGTACCCTGTGCATATGCATATTTGTGGGTGTGATTTGTTGAGTACTGTGGTTGTACTCAGCCTTGCTCCAATTTTCCCCCCAGTGTTGGAGGACGCGTCAGATGAAGATCATCCTGAGGAATAGGCTGGCTCCGCCGTCAAGGTGCCTGTGGGAATGGAATCGGCTGCTTGGCCAAATGTTTATAGACTCCGTTTTACCTTTTTCCACTGCATTTATGTAATATACAGTTTACTCTGTTTGTAAGACACTCTGTATGGCAACTTGGTTTGTGTACCCTGGCTTTCCTGGGCAGGGATTTATTACACATTAATGTTCAGAATTTCGGTGCGAATTTCTGGGCGTTACAATCAGTAACACCGAATTTGGTATTCAGTGCATCCCATAACTCCTTAGCGTCGGTCATATGCATGTACATCTTGACCAGACGATCACCAAGAACGCTAAGAATGCATCCCACAAAGAGAGTAGTGGCTTTCTCAAATTCTTTCTGCTGGTCAGCAGAGAGAACTCCTTCAGGTTTACCAGTACTCACCCAGAAGCACTTTATAGCTGTCAGCCACAGAGTGACCCTGATCTACCATCTCTTAAAGTACACACCAGTAAATTTATCCGGCCTCAATGCATCGGCAAAACTAGCCATCAAAAAATCACAGTGCCTATAATAAGGTTTTTGGATTGTTAAAAATATAAGCACATGTAGATTTAATTTATTCCATAAATAAATCATGACATTAATAGCACAAGTAAACAGAACCATGTAATCTGACCTAAACATGTATATGGCAGCAATTAACATGAATAGATCAAATACATGAGACATATTGTACGCGTACCTACGGCCCTATTCTGGAGCAGACACGAACGCTTTTGGAGCAGACACGGGCGTATCACGTACCGCACGAACGACACGCGGCACCCGGTAATGACGATGACGCGCAGCGCCCGAACGTGAAGGAAGACGAACCGTGATGGGCGCACAGTGAGCAGTCGCGCGTAGCGCTTCCCAAAAACCTTATTCGCCCTCTCCCAGTATAGGACGTCGAAGGCGAGGGTTCTGGAGACCTGCTTTCCCAATCCGTCGGTGCACGCCGACGAACGGGACAGAGTAGACGACGAACGACGACTCAGAACAGAAGAGATGGCAACGCCTAGACTGTTTTTCGCATATGTTACGAGGAGATAGCAGCTCGGTATTTATAGAGATATTAGGACGCATGATCAGGACGCCCGCACGTAACCAAACCGGATAAGCCGCACGTATCTTATCCGGACTTCACGCTTATCAAATTATCCCTTCACGCTTATCAAATTATCCCGTGAGTTCAACACAAACTTCAGATAAGTTGTTAAGGTTCGCAGCAAAACAAAACTGCATCGGCAAGGCGAGCGAGCACGCGCGTGTGTTCCTCCAGTTTTCTCCACTATATATCTCTCAAATGGCTAGGAGAGAGCTCATCCTTATAAGGAGGTCTTCCTCTCTTAGAACTAGTAAGATGATACTAAATTTCACATGTCACTCCCTATGAGGTGGGGCCTTTGAGATTTTTTTAGAAATTATTCTCTACATGAGACTTAGCCCACTTAGTATTTCCAACAAATCTAACCAACCAAAAGTATAAGAATTTTGAAATTCGTTTCACACATGAACTTGAATATAATATTCGAAAAACGATTTTGTTAAAAGAATTATATAATTCGGTGATAAATTTCTAGTAGAGACATATTTCTAACCATAGCAATCAAGTCGCCTCTATGTCTTTCATCAAATCATTATACATCACTTCACACTGACGTTCGTACTAATAATTATGGCAATTGGCGGCAATGAACGGGCTAGGAACCTCACCAGTAATTCGATAGGCAAAACATTTGCCACAGCGGACGCGTTGCAATCCGGTAGAAACTACACCCCAAAGGCGACGAGAGACAATTGACCTATCTGCTGAATCTGGTCTGTTCGGTAGCCGATACACATGCGCCGCAGAGCAGAGAGCACAAAGGACACCGAAGATTTCACGGCAACCGTCGCCGCGCTCGGACGAGACACGCAACCACACAATCGCTCGCCGCCACGTACACCCGCCGGGACCGCACCCCACGCGGCGCGAGCGATACGTTTACCTCACCCCGCCCCCGATCCCAATCTTCCCAATATTTTCCATTTCGCTTCCTCCCCCGCGTTGATTACTTAACGCACAAGGACGGCACAACCTACTCTTCGCCTCCCGTCCCATTCTGTTCGCGCGCCACGCACTCCACACCTCGCGCTGCGCTACGCTCAGCTGAGCTGAATCGAGCTCCCCACCGCGCGCGCGCCCGCTAATCCCTCCGCGACGCTCGTCGCACCCCGCAACCGCCTCCGCGCCGAGATCCCCAGCAATCGCCCACCCCTTCCCCCGCGCGCGGCATGCCGTCCTAGGCTTAGCGCAGGGTTACAGGCCGGCGCCGCGCGGTTAAAATCCCCGCCTTGCTCCCCGTTTTATGGCTCTCCTGCGCAGGCGGGGGTACAGTGCCGCCGTCCCCAGCGCCTGCTTCCTCCTCCTGCTGCTCGTCCTCTCCGCCGCCCACCTCCTGCCCACTCGCCGGGGCCATGGCGATGGCGGCGTCTTAGGAGGGGTGGTCCTTAGGGGGAGCGGCTCTGGTTCGTCGTCGTCCTCTGGCGAGGAGCAGGGGAATTGCCAGGAGCTGCAGTCCATCGAGGGCGGGGAGGCCAGGTGCCTGTACCTCCGGACGCACCCGCCGTGTGCTCCCGCGGGGTACGTGGACTACCTCAGGCTGTTCTACTGCGGGTTCGGCCACGCGCCGGCGGCGGGGTACGCGGCGGCCGTGCTGTGGCTGCTGGTGCTCTTCTACCTGCTCGGGGACACCGCGTCCGTATACTTCTGCGCGTCGCTCGAGGGGCTCTCGGCGGCGCTGCGCCTGCCGCCGGCCATCGCTGGCGTCACGCTGCTCTCGCTCGGGAACGGCGCGCCGGATGTTTTTGCCAGCGTCGTCTCCTTCGCGGCAGGCGACGGCGGGGGCGTCGGGCTTAACAGCGCGCTCGGCGGCGCGCTGTTTGTGTCCACCGTTGTCGCTGGGGTGGTCGCGCTCGCCGCCGCCTCGCGTGCCGGCGGAGGCGGAGTTGTGGTGGAGCTGCGCGGGTTCGTGCGCGACATCTGCTTCCTCCTCCTCGCGCTCTGCTCCCTCCTCACCATACTGGTCACCGGCACGGTCACCGTCTGGGTGGCCGCGTCCTTCGTCTCGCTCTATGTCGCGTATGTTCTACTCGTCTGGACCTCACACTGCTGCTCCGAGCTGGGCAAGCCGCCGCAGGCCGACCTCGCCGCGCCGCTCCTCCTCGACGACGAGGGCGTCACGCCGCTGCCGTCCTACTCCAAGACGACGGCGCCCTCGAGAACGAGAGCCTATCTGCATTGCCTCCTGTCCGCGGTCCGCATGCCGCTCTACCTCCCGCGCCGCCTCACAATCCCGGACATCGCCACGCACCGCTGGTCCCGGCCCTGCGCCGTGGCGTCCGTCGCGCTGGCGCCGGTCCTCCTGGCCGCCACCTGGACCTCGTCATGCCGGCACGGCCTCGCGATCCTCCTTGGCGGCGCCCTCCTCGGCATCCTCCTCGCCGCGCTAGCCGCGGCCACCACCGACGCGGCCTCCCCACCCCGCGGGCGGTGGCGGCGGTTGCCGTGGCTGGCGGCGGGGTTCCTGATGAGCGTGCTGTGGGCGTACACCCTGGCGCGCGAGCTGGTGGCGCTGCTGGTGGCGATCGGGTACATGGTGGGCGTGAAGGCGAGCGTGCTGGGCGTGACAGTGCTGGCGTGGGGGGACTCGCTGGGCGATCTGGTGTCGAACGTGGCGATGGCGCTGCACGGCGGCGCCGGCGGCGCGCAGACGGCGGTGTCCGGGTGCTACGCAGGCCCGCTGTTCAACACGGTGGTGGGGCTGGGCCTCTCGCTGACGCTGGCGGCGGGGTCCCAGTACCCGGCGCCGTTCGCGATCCCGGCAGGCGGGGCGGTGTACGAGGCGGTGGGGTTCCTCGGCGCCGGGCTGGCGTGGGCGCTGCTGGTGGTGCCGGCGAGGGGGATGCGGCTGGACCGGGTGTACGGCCTGGGCCTCATCGCCATCTACCTCGCCTTCTTCGCCATCCGCGTCTTCGACAGCCTCGGCCTCTGGACATACTCCTGGTAGCTTAGCTTAGCCAGCAACCACCAGATTCCAAGCGATCGAGCAGTGCAACCAAACCTACTGCTCTCGGAGCGCCATCAATGGCGGCCACTGATGTAGCACGCACGTACTACCTGGCTAGTGCTAGTAACCTAGTGAGATCGAGTGCTAGATCAAAATCAGATTGTGTATATATTACTCACAAGCCTTTAGCTAACAGTGATGTAGCAATTGTTCATTTCTTGGTTTGGCATCCTGTCGCCGTCCGCCATTAACGAACAGTACAAGGATTAATTTCTTCATTTGCACTCACAAGCCTCCCGATCGATGGATATAATCATTCGATCTCACACGTTTTTACGATGCTCCGGCCTCCGGGCATCGATCATCGGTTGGCCGAGCCATGCGCCGGGGGACCAGTGGCGTTGATTGGTTCGTCACGTGCCTTTCCGGTCTAGTATTAACAAGGCCTTTTGCTTGGGCGTCGTCGTCTTCCTCCTCTCCGGACTGCCTAGGGCAAAGGACTTTCCGAGAGCGAGCTCGGGGACAAATCGAGGAGGACGGCACGAGGGCATGGCCTGTCTTGTTTCGCGAAGCGAAAGACAGAACAAAAAAAACCGAGACCAAAAAACCAAAATCAAGAAATTCGGTCTCAGCCGCCAGATAATCGAATTTAATAGGTCAATTCGGTAGTCAGTCTCGGTTAACCGAAATAAAAAAATAAAATTCCAAAAAAAACCCAATAACAGCCCGCTAAAACACGAGCCGAAGAGCAAACCCTCACTCACTCCTCTCCCTGTTCCCTGCTCCCCCTTCCCGCAAGCCGAGCGAGTACCCCACCCTAGCCTGGTACTGTATCCCTGCCGCCCCGCGCCATCCAACCATTCCGGTGTGTCATCCCCCATGCAGCCGCGCCGCTCGGCGCCGCTGCTTCTCCATGCCATCCTGCCGCTCCACCGTTGCCGGTGCCACGCCTCCACCGGAGATCTGGCAGCGACAGTCCCGCCGGAGGCGGTGCGTCCTTTCGTCCAACCGGGCCGTACCTCCCACCGCCCCGCGCCGTCTCGCCACTCTGGCGCGTCGTGCTCCGTGCAGCCGTGTCGCCCGGAGCCGCTGCTTCTCTATGTCATCCCGCCGCTCCACCGCTGCCGGTGCTGTGCCTCCGTCGGAGATCTGGCGGCGACGGTCCTAGCGGAGGAGGGCACAGTGACAGGCAACCACTGATTTTTTCTTTTGTGATCTTTGATGATTTTTGTGATTTTTTTTCTCTAAATTGATGAATTTGTGATGTTTTGCATCTTTGAAATTTTGGTCATGACTGAGACAAAAAGACCGAAACCGGATTGCTCGGTCTTGACTAGTTTTAAATGTATTTCGGTCTTGAGTTTTAGATAACCGAATTGTACCAAAAGACCGAAGACTAATGCCGAATTGTTCGGTTCGATGGAATGCCCGCCCCTACTTAGATGTAACGTCGGTTAATTTGTGGTTTAGTTAATGATTTGCGTTGCCCTTCCAGAAGACGACGTTAGCTGTTGCTTCCTATCAACCTATGCACTAACATTTGTCATTTTCGCACACTTGCGGCCTTTTTTGTTTATGTGCAGCATCTAAACTGCATACTTGTACAATAATAATGGACTTCTCTAATATAACATCAGCCAGTATTTAGTACTAGTATAAAACTGTCTTCCTTGGTCGTAGTATCTACCGATTGTTCAGAAGGCAGTGACACGCATTGACACGTACGCAAACACCTGCTTGCACTTGACTCTGCCAGAGTAGCAGCCGTACAGTACTACTATTCTGATTTCTGAAGCTTTCCTTCATCTCACTTCTTGTTTATTCAGCTGGAAGCCTGGGACGCGCTTGTCGTGGCTTCGATTCGGGTCTCAGTTTCCACGCGCTAACGCGAGACCGCGGGATCAAATCCATCATCGTAAAAAGCAGGTTCTTGTTGACATTTTTTCTCACCCTTTTTGCGTGGATTAGTTGTGGGTTACGCAAAAAGCATGGTATCTGCTGCTTAGCTTAGAGCGGCAGCTATCTGCTGTGCGATTTGGCGCGGCACTTACGGCTAAAACAGGAGCACTGTCTCGTCCATTCTTTATTTCTTTTTGGAGAGTCCTGAGTTGTCTGCTCTAGTCCTTGAAGATAATCGGATACGAGCTCTCGTGTCCTGTACTCTCTTTTTCTTCTCTTTCTTTCTTTTCTTTATTGGATCTGTCGATTTCACTTGGACCCCTAGGGGATTGAAAAGTACCCCATCCGTCTAAAAAATAATTTCTAACTATAAACATATACAAGACGGAGGAAGTGCTAGTAATTGATACGGATTATAGTATTTTCCTTTACTGATTGACACACTTTATATACACACATGATATTGTTGTGCACTTTAGTTGACTTATACTTTGGCTAGGGTCTTTCGAAGGGGTTGACGCCATGTTTCCGGGCAAATTCTACTCCCTCCAATCTTTTTACATCTAAACTTTGACTGCTTGTCTTTTTTAAGAAAAATTATAAACACTTGAAATTATGCCATATTATTGTGTTACGTTCTTAATATAAGTACCAAGCTTTTGTTTATCTAGGCTAATTATTTAAAAATTATCAGTAGTGTTGGTCAATGGTGCCATCTATAAAGCAATGGAGGTAGTACTGTTTTAGCGTCTCCGTTAGTTCTGTAAACATGAAAAAAAAAAGACACCTTAAGTAGATGGAGGAGCAACTCCAATAGTCTTGGTATTTTGGCAAGTGGAACAAAAATACTCTCTCCAACAGACTTGATAGTCGGATGGCCATCCGACTGGCCAAATCCACTCTCAGGCTGGCTAAAATTGGGTAGCCAAACCCACTGGCCAAATCTATCCCTTGGCGTGGGCCCCACGAGTTCTGAGTGTCAGTGATATGCCCTAGAGACAACATGGAGATGTTATATATATCACATGTTATATTTATAATGTATTGATTTGTTTCTTAAAATAAACATTATCATTGTTGATTAATAAGTACGTGACTTATTCATAAGACTCTTAATGTCAAATATTGCTATTTCTAAATGATCCCTGATCATATATCATATAAAGAACATATATGATTCTAGCATCAGCATATATATTGATTGATGATCATGTCTCATGGATCATGGTATGGAGATACCAGATCGATAATATGGACATATGTTAGTGAACATATGTTGGATAGACCCGCCATGAGATACTGCAGAGATTTCATGTGTCATCAGTTAATTTCAAGTAGTGTTTATGTAGAGTTCTTAGACTTGAGATCATCATGGTTCCCAACATACGTAATAGTTTATTTTGGGACTACTAAACACTACTCCGTAACTGGGTAGTCATAAAAGTAGTCTTCGGGTTTGCTATGAAACATGTAGTGGAATATAAATGATCAAGATAGAATTTGTCCCTCCTTACGGGAGAGATATCTCTGGTCCCCTTCATATAATGGATTATGGAAGTGCATGGCCATACTAGTGTGATTGAGGTGTCAATCACAAGTTTGTAATCCATCACAGGATCAAGAGAGTGATTGAGCTATTAAAAGGATGGCACAAGTCTCGTCTTGAGCTCAATCGATATCGTGAGGCAAAGAGATTTATATATGAGCACATTACAGGTTTAGCCGATATGATCTTTACGTATATTTTGGGTTAATATGCCTTGCTAGAGGCCGCTATTAACAGGGTGACCAGAAAGGCGTTTCCGGGTCGCGATAAAATATATGTAAACCTACAGGGTCGCATGCTTAAAGGGTTGGAACACTTATTCGAATGTGATTCGAATATGGGTTCGATTCAGATAGAGATCCAAATAGACTATTACTGGGCCTCGGTCCACGAGGCCCGAGTGAGGAGATCTATATATAGGGAGGCGAGGGGCTGAGAAGATTCATGTTTTTCTATTGACCTCGAGCTAAACCCTAGCCGCCACCTCCTGAGCCAAACTCTAGCCGCTCACGAGTGCTAGTACACTCGCAATCGGCGTTCTAGCCCCGGATGTGTGGATACCGGTGGAGGCACTGCTTGTTACGGCGTTGATCGGCATCGACGCTGATTAGATCTGCGGAGATCGACTACTTTCACTACTACCTCGACACGCGCGTGGTTGGACTGGCTTCTTCAACCCTTCTTCCGCTGCACTGCGCGTCTAGTGATAACGATTCATGATCCCTCTCTCGTATAATGTCCTAGTGTGCTCGGTAGAAAAGTTTTATTTTCTGCTATCGTAGCCTGCGCGTACTCTTTCACTAAGAGGGAGGGGAACTCATACCTACGTCGCTGTCGTCGCCAAAGTCGTCCCCATCTCTTGCGCCGCCGGCCGCCGCACCCGTCTCCCGTCGCCTGCGTCGCCGATCGCCGTCCCGTCATGCCCGTCTCCCACAGGGCCGGCCGAGCCGCCCCGTCACCTACGCCCATCTCCCCGGCTGCCGCGGGCTGCCCCGTCTCTCGTCTCCTGCGCAGGCCGCCGCCCCGTCTCCCATCGCCTGTGCCACCGACCGCCGCCTCGTCGCTTGCGCCGACCCCCTTAGAGGAAGAGAAGGAGAGTAGAGGAGAGACTGATGTGTGGGGTTTAGAAAATTTGGAGAGTGAGAGACGAAGAGATTATTAGAGCACATAAAAAATATGAAGAGGATATTTTTGGATGGCTGACTAAAATGGGTAAATAGAGAGTTAAATTTAAGATGACTGTTATAAATGCTCTAACTGCTTAGAACATGGCGATTTTGTATTACTGGTCTACAAGAAAGAAATGAATGAATGAGCTAATTCATATTTCCTCCGGGATACCAAATCTAAACTGCTCTTTCGGCCGGTGCCCGGCCCGCGCGTGAGCGACGTCACGAGAATCGTGCTGCGGAGCAAAGCTTCCGCTTCGGTGGTTTTCTTTCCGTTCGCAGCGTACATGCGGGCGGGGGCACGACACGACGGAAGACGCGTGGTCCGGGGTACGGTAGTAGCAGGGACCGATCCGTGCATGTTGTTGTTTTGGTCTCCCTCCCCTGTGCCGTGCTGCCCAATTGTGTCGCTGTCCGATCCCGCTGTGGGGTGTGCGGACTGTAGCGTTCGCTGGATGGTAGGGCTCCCCCGTCGTCCTGGCGCTGCCGCCGTCACGGGCTCACGGCTCTGCGCGCGTATACATACAGCGAATGGGATAGAGACGTAGAGTTTCGTCGAGCGTACTGCGGTTTTCTGCTGGCTAACTTAACTGCTTTCGCTAAATTGTCTTAGGCTTAGGTGGTGTTTTTTAGTAGCTATTTTTTCGATTTCAGTTTAGCATGTATCTCGAAATATAAAATAGTATGTTTTTTAAAAACTTTTTATGTGAAAGTATTTATAAAAAAATTGAATAGATCTTTTTTCAAGTTTTTAATAGTTAATACTTAATTAATCAAGTACTAATAATGTTTTCTGTTTTACGTGTAGCTTATAAGTCATATCTACAGGCTAATTCAAATATCTTAGTTAGAAGGTAAGGAAAAAAGAGGAGGATGAAGAACATATAAAACAAGGTAATCCGTTAGCATATGATTATTGAGTATTAGATATTTTAAACTTGAAAAATGATTAATATAATTTTTTAAAGCAATTTCTATATAGAATTTTTTAAAAAAATATACCGTTTAGCAGTTCGAAAAGCGTGCTAACAGAAAACGAATGGATACTTAGGGTGAGTTTGAAGCTGGGTGAAGAGGAAGAAGAAAGAAGAATGCTCAAAACGAGGTGAGCTATTAGCATATGATTAATTTAGTATTAGATATTGTAAACTTGAAAAATAGATTTATATGATTTTCTAAAATAACTTATATATAGAAAAATTTTTAAAAAATCACAGATGCGAACGCACACTTAAGTGCTAAAACGATCAATTCTTCCATAACAGCACCAGTGGTCTAGTGGTAGAATAGTACCCTGCCACGGTACAGACCCGGGTTCGATTCCCGGCTGGTGCACATCTCATTCCCCTTTTTTGTTCTGTTGGAGTATTATCCATTTTACACTGCCTTTTTTTTACGTACTGTATTGTTGCAGTGCTGTTGGAGTATTATCCATTTTACACTGCCTTTTTTTACGTACTGTATTGTTGCAGTGCTGATGCTTCTTTCGGTTGCACTTTCGGCATTAGTTAAGACATCCAGTTCGCACAGACCTCCACAGCTAGCGCAGCAACCCGATCTCCTCAGACGGAGAAGCTCGTAGGGCGCCCGACGAATAAAGAAACGAAACAGCATTCCAGCTGGGTGGACACGACACCACCACAACGGTCAATGGTAGGCGCAGCGGCAACAGATCAACCGGCTTGCGTTGCATATGACACAGTATCCCTGTACGTACGTGCCGCCGCCGCATGCGCGCCACGCACGATCCATCTGCCCGTGCTTCAATGATGCTCCATAACTCATAGTATCCGTATGCACACGTTTATGAGTTTCTTTATTGTATTGACGACGTCGGCATATATAATATGTAGATTTATTATTGATTAAATATTTTGATTTTTAGATTCTGTTAAACAACATATTATTTATTAATAGAATTTTAATATTTGAGATAGAGGAAGCGAATTCTAAGTTATATTTTTAACTTATTATAGTTATTATTATTGATTTGTGTAACTTTATTTATAAATTTGTATAACTCGTGTAGCTATGTCTAATAGTTCGTATCTTAGTCTTTAAATACAGAAAAAAAATCGTTTGAAGATTAATTTTTTTAAAAACGTTTAGCCAATAGATAATCCCCGTAACATGATAACACAAGGAGTATTATTCTCGTCGGTACCAACACTTTGAGCGTTTTCACGTTTCGGTAACTCTGCATCCGATGGTGAAACAAACCGAGTCCATATCAATATTTCACATGAAACGGTTCTGGCGCTTGTTCCACGCGGAGGCCCACAGATTTCCACTGTTGAGTCCCTGTCGATTGGCAACCGTGGATAGCCTACCAATCTACTGCAGAATAGCATGCGCTACGGCCCACATAAACCTCCGCGGATTTCCACAATCTGGGCCGAGCTCAACCTTGTTTAATCACGGCTTGCCACCTGCAACCTTCCTATTAGGGATGGCAATGGTGAGAAACCCGGTGGGGGGCAAGAGAATACACCCGTCCCCACTAGGGTTGAAACACCCCATCACCCGTACCCGCCACCCGTCTCGGGTATCAAAATCCTCCATACCCGCCACCCGTGTGGGTAACGGGTATCCATCGGGTGACCCTTCCCCATTTAATGACAGAAATACAGGCAATATATATATCACAACCATTCAGCAACACAAGTTCATAAATCATAACATACACAAGCTCATGAAGGCAGACAAGACAAGATCAAACTAATAGGGGAAAATTGGATCTGTGACATCGAAAGATCGCGACTTTAGAAATTTACCATCGAATCGACTAATAGGGGAAATTGCCCCGCCCTCGCCCCTCGCCCGTGCCCGCGCCGCGCCTCGCCCTCGCCCGCACCCCTCGCCCACGTCCCTCGCCGTGCCTCGCCCGCGCCGCGCCCTCGCCCGCGCCCCTCACCCGTGCCCTCAAATGGATTGGCTAGGGTTTACAGAATTATAACGCTTATATACGGTGTATTTTTAAATGGGTGGACCTACATGTCATACTCAAATGGGGGACCCACCGGGTAACGGGTATGGGATACACACGAATGCACCCGTACCCGCTTCACCCGATGGGTGAGGAAATCACCCATTAACAGACCTGTGGGGGTCAAAATTCCCCACATCCGCACCCTAATAGGGTTTTTACTCACGGGTAAACGGGTGATGGGTCCCTGTTGCCATCCCTACTTCCTATCCTTTTTGTACCGGTAACATCCGAGCCTATTCCAAATTTCCACCCTTCCTTTCGCTGTCTCAAGCCGAAAGCACACTGCAAGATTACGATGCTAACCAGTGCACAGCTCACCACAGAGGCTGCCACGAAAGGAAGTGCAACTATAAGAAACTTGTCGCGCTTGGCTACAAAAAACTGTTCATTGTTCGTCCTGACAAAACAACAAAAACATTCTAATCTTCCAGAACCCAAAAGGTTTCCGTAGACAGCGACGCCCGGCGACCTACTCCCCGGCCGGTTGTTCAGAATCAAATTGCAAACAGCCACGGCGAGATCAGGTGCGATGTACAGCATTAGCTAAAGCAACTGGCCGGTGTGAACAATGGTTATATGAAATGGACGGAAGCAAAAGCCGATTGGATTCGTCCTTTGTCGATGAAACGAAAACAGATGGTACTTACAGAAATAATTTTCATTTGATTCTCTCTTCTATTCTCTTTGTTTTTCCTTCGCATCGATCAACCATCTCATTTGGATGAAGACATTATTCTCTACCTTTTTGACGAATGAAGTGGGCAAACTTGTTAGGAGGACATGCGTGATGAAGGTTGTTTATTTACCACGGAATGGCATGGCGACAGCAGCTATATAATCCTATCCATCTGTTACTCTTAAAAAAGATGAAGAAAAGCAGCTGTCCGTTTGGTCAATTTTTTATTGCTTTGTACCATGAGCTGTAATGGAATACCACCACTGATTTAATGGTCTTGATGTCACGCCACGAGCCCATGAAGAAACTTATCTACGAGTAGTCATCACGCAAGGACAGAGTGACACACACGCTGGACATTTGGCTTGCTTAATTAAGCAGACGCAGAGGTAAAGCACTTGTGCCTTTGAGCTAAAATCAACCGTTGGATGAAAAACAAACGTTCAGATATTTTTTATTTGAAGGGAAAGGCAGGAAAACGTTTCAGATCTATAGCTACGTTCTTGGGGGTTGTCGGAAAAACTGGTGTTAAAGTACATAGGCGGTGATTTTACAGTAATTGCCATTGTTCTCTCTTGTCATATCACTGTGTAGAAGTGTCTTCTCTGTGTCTGCTTGCTAGCTTAAGCCCAGGAAGAGGATGTGAACCATATTTTTGTGTTCCTCATGCATGATGCATCTAAACATGCTTGATGCGACCTTAACATTTTCCATGTCAGCGACATGCATGCCAAACACGACGATGAGTGGAACAAGCTGCTCAAAAAAGATTGGGATGCTAAAACATTTCAATTCAGAATATGCTTGGTTGGAATTTTTTTAGTTGCAGCTTAAAAATCGTGACACGTGACTGATGCAATGAAAAATAATTTTAGAGCATGACTTTTATATTTTTACTCTTAGTGGTTTAAAAGACAAGTCTGAAAAATAAAATGATGTAAAACACCTAGACTAATTTAAAATTAAGTTTCAAATTTTAATTTGGCTACAGCTTATAAGATGACGAGCTACCAAGCATACCTTTTAGTTGGTCTTGGGATTTTTTTTTCCTACAAAATTTCAAAAGAAACCATACGTGGTTGGAGAATTTACCGAGAGATCATTTGGAACTTAGTAATTGAATTGATTCCTCTTAGTGGTTTAAAACACAAGTTGAAATATAGAATGATGAAAAACACCTAGACTAGTTTGAAATTAAGTTTCAAATTTTGATTTGGCTACGGCTTATAAGATGACAGCTGCCAAGCATACCTTAGTTGGTCTTGGGATTTTTTTCCTACAAAATTTTTTAAAAAAACCATACGTGGTTGGAGAATTTACCGAGAGATCATTTGGAACGTAGTAATTAATTTGGCTCTCCTAAGAGCATCTCCAGCAATAGCCCCTATTTTAGAGCCCTCAAATATTAAATGGAGGCTGTCCCTATTTCCTTTGGACCCAAAAATACTCCGAACTCCAGCAACAGCCCTCATTTCTCAGCCCCTATTTCTTTTTCTATTATTTTTCACCGCAGACTATATGTATATGCCTAGTTTGACACTATAATTAAAACATAAATATTTATAACACATAGAATTTATCTATATACAATTGAATAATTTTAATCATCATAATTCAAATTTTTATTTATAATTTAGAAACATGGAAATGATATATCCTGCAAGCAAAAGTTCAGGACTCGAAATAACCCACAGATAATGCAATAAAACAAATTACTGAGCACCATGAAATGTCCACAAGTGCTCTATAAGATCATCTCGAAGTTGCTCATGCACTTACTTGTTTTCTATTTCTTTATGTATCTTTAGGAACTCCTCCAACAGGGGTTTATTACGTTGCTGGTACTCCTCCTTCCTCACCACCTCGCCATCCTCCTGATCATTGTCGAAGTCATTATCTTCATCTCGCTCACTCTCAATGATCATATTATGCATGATTACACAAGTTGTCATTATGAACCATAGGGTCTCTGTGTCCCAAAATCTAGCATGACCCCTCACCATAGCAAAGCGAGCTTGCAGAACACCAAATGCTCTCTCAACATCCTTCCTCACTCCTTCTTGAACTTTTGCGAAATGGACTCTCTTGTTGCCTTGTGGATTCTGGATTGTTTTCACAAAAGTAGCCCAACAGGGGTAGATGCCATCAGCAAGATAGTATCCCATATTGTACTTGTTGCCATTCACCGTATATTCCACATTAGGCGCTGTCCCTGAGGTCAGCCTTTGAAAGAGTGGTGATCTCTGCAGGACATTGATATCATTGAGAGAATCTGGTAGACCAAAGAAAGAATGCCAAATTCATAAATCTTTGGATGCGACAGCTTCAAGAATTATGGTTAGCCCATCCACATGCCCTGAGTATTGCCCTTTCCATCCAGTTGGGTAATTTTTCCACCTCCAGTGCATGTAATCAATGCAACCTAGCATGCCAGGAAATCCCCTTTGAGTGTTTATAGCAAACAGTCTCGTAGTATCATCAACAGTTGGTGTCCTCATGTACTGATCAGCAAACACATCAACCACAGCCTTAATAAAGTGCTTGAAAGCTTCTATCATGGTGCTCTCCGAAATCCTCACCACTTCATCTAGGCTATCAGCTTGAATATCATACGCAAGCATGCGAAATGAGCCATACACCTTCTGCAATGCAGTGGCACCAAGAAGGCCTGTTGCATTTGGTCTCTGCCTGAAGTAGTCATCATGAGCCTCCACACCAGCCACTATGCACAAGAAAAGCTCCCTTGACATTCTGAATCTCCTCCTAAAGAATTTTGCATTGTATATAGGAGGATCTGCAAAGTAATCTGCCACTATACACATATTTCCAGCAAATCTGTCCCTGTGTACTATCTGCTGACCCGAGACTGAACCACGACGCTTTCTTTTGGTCCTCTTATGCTCTATGTGTGCAAAAAGAGCAGCTACAATGTAATAGTCATCATCGTCGGACTCCTCTTCCTCCCACCATTGACGAAGAAGATCATCATCATCAGAAAAGTCCATCTACAAAAATCATTGACATCAACATTGAAAAAATCACACTAAAAATCGTACTAACACATGACACATAATTAAATCTCCACAGCACACACATATCCAAGTTTACAAGCATTTTTTAATGAAAATAACACATCCTATAACCATGACTGATTCAATGATCAAAATCGTTCAATAGTAGAAATAACATATCCTACTGACACATGACACATAAATCATAGTGAAAATTAACACATAACATCACCAAATTGCATCAAGGATGTCAAACTCTATCAGAGCCATCACTAACCCCACCGGAGCCATCACTACCCACACCAGAGCCACCATTGAGGGCAGCCATCTTAGAAGCTACAATCTGTGCCCTCATTGCTAACACATATGTCCTCACATCCGGTTCCATGATGGAGACATCACAGAACATGAGTTGTTGTTCTTGCTCCCACATTAACTTGCGCTCAGCCAACAAGATCTTTCGCTCCTCAAGCTCTTTAGTCTCCATCCATCTCTCTTGTTTTAACTTCACTTCTTTCTCCTTGGCTTCAGCCAAACCTTTTATTGTCTCCTTGTACGATCCAGCTTCTTCTCCATTTTTTAACTTCTCTTTTGCTTGCTTCCTGCCTGTTGGTCTCTTTTTAGCACTAGGCTCTGATGAATCAGGAGTTATAATTTTATCACTGTTGTCTCCTTCTTTACTAGGTCCCTTAGATGACATCGAAGACTTGCTGGACCTTGGCCTCTTGTGGGACTCTAGCGCTTGAAACTTCGGCAAATTCCTCACCTTGAGCCAACAGTGAACAAACTGAAAGCCTCTATTCTTTGGTTCTTTAGATGAATACAATGCCTGCACTTCAAGAAGCTGAAGAAAAATTAAAGTATTAGTTCGCATTCATACAAAGCTATTTAAAATAATATATAGAAAAGTCGACTTACATGCTCTTTATATGGTATGCCACTTGGATGTCGACGCTCGATTTGATCATAGCAAGCTTGAAACTTGCTTGTCTCCTTCTGAATTATACTCCAACGGTGTTCAAGAGAGTTTGCATTTCTATCAGACTCAAAATTGCGGTTGTCATGGTAATGCTCCGCAATCCTTTTCCAGTACGCCTTCCCTGGCTGCTCATTACATGTAATAGGATCTATGCTAATGCTCCCCCATGACATGCACAATTGGATGTCCTCTGGATGAGTATAGTTGTTTGACCTTTTGGTGCTTCCTTTTGCACCGTTGGTTGAATTACCTGCGTCTCCACTGTGCATTGACAAGTCAAATGTATCGACATCGGTTTCCTCAGTCATCATGTGCAGAAAAGAATCACCTCCACCAGCCATTGCAGTCTAGTCACTACAATAGGTTACTCAGTACACTTGGCAAATAAAAGATCACAGAAAAAATTAGAGGAAAAAATATCCAAGCAAACTACACTATCATCCAAAGAGACAAAATATATTCACAGTCATGTACACTATTCCATTAAAAAAAGTATATTCACGTATATAAAAGAAGTACACTTATATATATTGCAACAGCTATTACTCATAAATATATATATATATATATATATATATATATATATATATATGTAGCAGCAGTGACACAGCAGCAGGATGCAGGAGGCAGCAGGCCGGCGCGCGGCGTGGCGCACGAGGCCGGCGCGCAAGAGGTGGGGCGCAGGAGGCCGGCGGGCAGCGGCGTAGGAGGCCGGCGGGAGGCGGTGCGTAGGAGGCCGGGCGGCGCGGCGCAGGAGGCCGGCGGGTAGGGCGGCGCGGTGAGGCAGGTAGGGTTTTCACCTGAGAAAAAAAATGCAATCTTCCTCCTCCTCTAGATGTCGACGGGCACGGTGGGCTTGAGGAATTGTCGTAGGCACAAAAAAAACATCGATAGGGGCTGTGGTGTAGAGCCCCCAGGACTAGGGGCTTGGGGGCTGGATTTGGGGGCCTCCTCATTTTAGGGGCCCTATTAAGGTCCCTGCTGGACCTAAAATTTTTGTCTCACCGCCCAAAACCTGTTCGGGGGCTGAGTTTGGGGTCCCTGCTGGAGATGCTCTAAGAAAGCGAATCAAAATCTCTGCATTCTAAAAGAGGCTGGATTAGATGAACTTATTGTAGGAGAACTTGGATTGGTTGAAGCGTCTCACCTCCATAGAGGCCGCAGGTTACGTATTGATATAGGCCAGGAAGAGACCCTGGCGTGGCCATACAAGTCAAGATTACAATCTTGAGAAGAAAGAAAGAATATACAAGGAAAGCTTATCTATGGATTACAAGAAATCTTAACTTCCAAAACTATTCTCTATTTCCTATTTCTAACAGGCTCCCTCAATCACAACTTATCTAAGTTGAGATTGTGCGTAAATCCTTCAAGTTGCTTTACTGTCAATGGTTTGGTGAACCCATCGGCAATCTGATCGGCTGAGTGTATAAACTTGATCTCCAACTGCTTCCTTTCTACTCTTTCTCTAACAAAATGATAGTCTACTTCAATGTGCTTAGTTCGAGCATGAAACACAAGATTAACTGATAGATAAGTGGCTCCAATATTGTCACACCAGAGTTGAGCAGTTTTAGATACCCGAATTCCCAATTCATTCAAAAGAGTTTGAACCCACATAACTTCTGCCGTTGCATTAGCAACAACTTTATATTCAGCTTCTGTACTAGACCTTGACACTGTAGCTTGTTTGCATGCACTCCATGACACAAGATCTTATCCCAGAAACACAGCTAAGCTACCAGTAGACCTTCTATCATCAACACATCCTGTCCAGTCTGCATCTGAAAAAGCACTGACAGAATTTGACACAGATATACTGATCCTAAGCCCAAGTTTAGTTGTGAACTTTATATACCTTAGTATTCGCTTAACTGCAATCCAATGAGCGGTGGTAGGTGCGTGCAGAAACTGACACACCTTATTTATAGGAAAAGCTATGTCAGGTCTAGTCAATGTTAAGTATTGTAAGGCTCCAACTTTGCTCCTATATTGTGTTGCATCATTAGGCCCTAACAAAGATCCATCCTGTGCAGACAACTTCTCTGAAGTAGACAAATGTGTATTCACTGGTTTGCATTGCAGCATTCCTACCTGTTTCAGTATATCAGTGGCATACTTTTCTTGTGTTAACAAGATCCCATCACGTACCTTGTTAACCTCTATTCCAAGGAAGTAGTGTAGATCACCCAGATCCTTCAGGGCAAAGTCTTCCTTAAGATCTCGAAGTAAAGCTGCAGTAGCATCTTGGGTTGAACTAGCAACTATTATGTCATCCACATATATAAGAACAAACATCATGACACTGCCTTTGTTGTAAAAGAAAAGGGATGTATCTGCCTTGGAAGCTCTAAACCCAAGAGCACACAACTTGGTACTTAGACGTGAGTACCACGCTCTAGGAGCCTGTTTCAAACCATAAATAGCTTTGTCCAACTTACATACATAGTGTGGTCTTGATTTTTCTTCCTACCCTAGTGGTTGCTTCATATATACTTACTCCTCCAAAACACCATGAAGGAACACGTTCTGCACATCTAGCTGTCGAAGACTCCATCCCCTGGACACATCAATAGACAAAATAATCATGATAGTAGCAGCCTTGACTACAGGACTAAAAGTATCCTCATAGTCTATACCATACCGTTGTTTAAAGCCTTTAGCAACTAGGCGAGCTTTATACATGTCAAGATTGCCATCGGATTTTCTCTTAATTTTATAAATCCATTTACAGTCTATAATATTCCTACCATTCTGTGGTGGAACCAAGTGCCAGGTCTTGTTTTTCATGAGTGCTGAGTACTCGGAGTCCATTGCCATCTTCCAATTGTTATTGGAGAAAGCTTCTTCAATATTTTGTGGTTCACCTGTACATGACAGAAAACCATGTTTCCCATAGCGTATAGTACCATCGGTATATACCTTGGTTTGTCGAATCCCTCTTTGAAGCCGTGTAGTAGGACGGGAGGATGATGCTGCGGGGCCTATCCCGTTTGGCCCATCCGGCGTCACTGCACTGGTCACATCACCGATAGCTGTCACTGCTGTTTGGTCCCCCTGTGACGCAACTGGGGATCAGCAATTGTGGACCCGCTGGCATCTTCATCAGGTGGCGTGTTCGGAGTGGGGGAAGCTGGCGATGTGGAGTCGGAACCGTCGTGCGCTGACGTAGCCGCCGAGGACTGACGTGACATAGAACCTGGAGTCGACGAAGCAGTTGATATAACGGGGGAGTCATCCTCGGGGTTGGCGCTTGGGACTCCATCATCAGATGTGTGAGGCTCTAGCTCCTGCGACTCCTGTACTGCATCATTCTCAAGATCAGGATTAGCGGCATGGTTAGGATCATTAATCATATGACCATTATGTTCACCCCTAATTTCTGGATTGAGTAATGTGGGTGGAAGAAGCAAGATTTCAGAACGTAACCGTGCCCCTGCATTGCCATGCAATTTGGAAAATGGGAACACAGTTTCATCAAATATAACATCACGAGAAATATATACACAACCAAAAGCAATATCAAGGCATTTAAATCCTTTATGGAGATTACTATAGCCAAGAAAAGTGCATTGTTGGGAGCGAAACTGGAGTTTGCGAGAATTGTACGGTCGTAGATGGGGCTAACAAGCACAGCCAAAAATACGGAGAGAAGTATAATCAGGTTTCTCATGGAACAAACGTTCTAAGGGTGTCTCAAAATTGATGACTTTATTTGGTGTGCGGTTTATGAGGTAGGTGGCGGCTAGGAAGGCCTCATCCCAAAATTTCAAGGGCATGGATGCTTGAGCTAACAGAGCAAGACCCACCTCTACAATGTGACGATGTTTTCGTTTAGCAGAGCCATTTTGTTGATGTGTATGAGGACATGAGGCATGGTGTGTGATGCCAATTTGGCAAAAGAAAGAGTGGAGTTTTTCATACTCACCACCCCAATCAGTTTGCATAGTAATGATTTTCCGATTGAAGAGTCGTTCAACAAGATTCTAAAAATCATGAGATATCTGAAACACTTCAGATTTATACTTCAAAAGATAAATCCAAGTAAATTTGCTGAAATCATCTATGAAACTGACATAATATTTTTTGCCCCCAACAGAATCAGGAGCAGGACCCCAAACATCTGAATAAACAAGTTCAAGAGGAAACTTGGACACACTAGATGACTTGGCATAAGGGAGTTGATGGCTCTTGGCCCTTTGACAAGCATCACACACAAACTCACCAATGGACTCTTTGGAACATGAAAGATTATTTTTGCTAATGACTCTATGAACTACTGGTAGAGATGGGTGCCCTAGGTGGTTTATGCCACCTTGACACCAATGGCTTGATGACACCAAAGACTTCCCTGGATGACGAAGAAGGTAGGGGATAGAGGCCATTCCAACATGTCACGCCCTAAAAATCGGCCTATTTAAAAATCATATTGGGTAAAAGGAAATACAAGAATACGCTGGAAAATTTATTTGTGAAAGTGTTTGAGTAAAATTTTGAAATTTCCAATATTAAAAATCCCAAGTTAAAATTTTAAATAAATGCTTGGACGCTTTTATATTCCTGGGGTTTTGTTGGAATATTTTAAGCATTTAAGTATTTATAATATTAAATTCTTCACATTTCGTGGTGGGTTTTACTTCTGGTAAATTCCTCATGATTTAATAAACCCTCTGAGATTTTCTCGGAATTTTCGGAGCTCCAGAATTAATTTTAATGAGAACAAGATCATTTCAGTAATTAAATAAATATAAAATAAATCTCTTTTTCTTTTCCCCTGTTCGGGTCGTTCCTGATTCAGTCCTTTGAAGTCTCCCCGTTCATCGTGAACTCTGACTCTCTTTTTCTTCTAGGGTTTTGTGTCGTTCCCAAAACCCTAAAGCCTTCTCGGAATCTCAAATCTGAAGTTCCCGAGTTTAGTATTTTTTTTCGAAACCCCTTTTCCATTGAAAAAAATACAAAACTCCAATCGTCTGAGATTTCTCCAAATTCCTATTCTCGAGAAAAATACTCTAATTTTCCATATCTCCAAAATATCCATATATTTTGGGAAGTTCAATTATGCATTGAATATTTCGATCCATTGATCTTTGCAAAATAACTTCCAATTTTATCAGATTCCCAAATTATTTCGAGATTCTACTTCCCCAAATATTTCTCGATAAAATACCCTCCGATTTCCGAACCGAAGAATATTTCCGATATTCGATATATCCTTAATTTTTCGGTGTTCCAATATCCACAAAATATTCTGTTTCCTGGACCCCACTAAATATATTTTATTTTCTAAATCTGTCCAAATACCCTTCGATCCCTAATATATATATATCCTCGTACCCAGAGAATTCCAATATCCCGAATATTTCCGAAATTTCTAAATTTCAAAACGCGACTCAGATTCCACAAATATCCCCAAATTCCAATTTTTGCGAAATTGGAATTTTCCGGAAAAAGACTCCTATTTTTCCTTTCCAATTTTACCCTTTTTTCTTTTTCTTTTTCTCCCTTCTTTTCTTTTTCTCTTTCTTTCTCCCTCGGCACTATTCTTCTTCCCCGCCTCCTCCTTCCTCCCTCATCCTTCTCTCCCTCTGTTCGGCCTGCGCGAGCCACCTCGGCCCGATCACTCCTAGGCCGTCGCGCCTCCTTCTCGGCCTCCACCGCCGGCCCTTCTCGGCCCGTGCCGCCAGCCCAGCGTGCGCTGCGACGCCCGCACCCGCCGCCGCCGAATCCGCACGCCGCCGCCATCCATTGCCGCCCCGAACTCCCTCCCTACAAATACCCGTGTGCCGCCCCACCTACGCCCTAGCCGCCGCTCCTCATCCCAAAGCTACCGCCCGCCGTGCTGCTCCCCGCTCGGCATCGTTGTTGCCATTCATCTACCTCTCCCCGCCGAGGGTCTGCCACCACCGGCCGCCGTCGGTCTGTGCGCCGCTGCCCCACATCCCCTGCTCACCGTCGTCTAACGCCACCACCGAAGGTCATCCTCGCCTTCGCGACCGCCGGTCACCACTGGTGAGCATCCGGACCGAAGCCACCCTTCTCGGTTCATTGCCGCCATCGTCCTCATCACCTCTGTACGTCCCGGCCGTCGCCGGTTTGCCGTGTCGTCGCGCCGTCAGTTCCGCCATGGTCGTTTCCTCCTCGGCGCCGCCGCCCGTTGTGCCTAGCCCCTGGCCGCGCCGCTTCTCGTGCGCCGTCGTCGTCTGTTCGTTGGACGTCGCCATGCCAAGCTCCCAGAAGACCCCGAAGCCCCAGGCCTCTCCGGTCCCATCCCTGGTGCCGTCATCTGCCGCCATCGTCCGACGACGCCGTCGCGCCAAGGACCGCCGTGCTGTCGCCTAGCCACGCCACCTGTGCCGGTCGCCACCCCTGCCTTCCGAACACCGCCGTGCCGCTGGCGAATCCTATCCTATCTGCTCCGGCGTTTCGCCATGGGCGCATGGCCTCTGCTCGCCTGGCCAGGAGCCTGACAGGGTGGCCCCGCCGGCCCCTCTCACTATGACTGCTATTTTGGCCTCGATGTTCCTTCTCTGTTTTGTATGACAAGTGAGCCCGAGTCACATTGTTTCAATAAATCCTAGCCGCCCAATAAACCCTAGATTCATCCAAGCCATCCGATCTCACTTAATTCCCAATCTAAATCTCTGCCGTCCGATTTATGCAGATCGAATCCCGTCCATCCGATTCACTTCAAAGATCCCGATCTAATCTGAACCACCCAATCTCCTCAGATTATATCTTGGCCGTAGGATTCTCATAATCCACCCCGATGCCACCTCAGCCCTAAATGCCATCTTAGTTGCCATGTCATCGCCACCTTGGCTCCTCTGTCCACGTGGCATCCCTGTCACTAGTCCACCTCAACCATCCATCCCTCGGTCCATGGACCTAGTCCACAGGGTCTATATCCATGACAGTGGGTCCCACTCCAATTTCCTATTCAAAAACAATTCCTCTAATATTTATTTTCTGAAGGAATATTCTTTCCCTTTTCTTTTCGGATTTTCTCTGAAATCCAATCTTCTGAAAGCCGTATCTTTTCCGTCCAAATTCCGATTCGACCCGTTCTTCTTCCTAAATTCATCTAAAATTATAATCTACTTGTTTATGTACCTTTTATGTACTATTTATTTGGAGTTTCTTAGGATTTTTCATTGTTTTGCCTGTAGTCGCGTATAATCACCATTTTGGAAGATCGTGGAGTCTACGGAAGAGTTCGGAAGATTTGTAGAAGACGTTTTCTTTTGTAAGGTAAGTCACACGACAATCTCCTTGAGCATATTGATTTCAATTGTAAAAACTATTTTGTTTTAGCGTTATTGCATGAAATATTTTGGAATGCCATTATACGGATGATTATTATTATTCCGATATTCCTTGATTATTATGGCCAATTTAATATTGATACCTTTATCTTGATACCTTGGGTAAATAATATTGACTAGCCGGGTGTTTAATTATTTATCTGGCTAGATTATTTAGGAGTTGCTTAGCCATTGCTTAGAAATTTTAGTGCCATTTTATGTGGGGAAACAATTCAATCATCAATGACCCTTTAATGTTAAATGGCTATATTTTCATAACAGTGAGTCGTGGTTGGTTAATTAATTGTGCCAACTAAAACTTGATTAAATGGTGGGTTGTGAGCACCAGGATTGTGAATGTTGTTAGCGGTGCTTATGATAGTTAAGGACCGGTTTGCAGACTACTTGTTGCGAAGCATTATCCGTGCTAACCACAAGCTACAATGGGATAGCAGGACTTGAAGTGTGAGAAGTTCAATAGGAGGCATCAAGTCAGGTTTGTGGCTGGTATAAGTCCACACATGGCGGTTGTCGGCGAAACGGGACTGGAGGCCCCACATACCCCGAGGACGCGTGGATCTTCGGCCACGTCAGCTCCTCCGGGGCCTACATTCTGCACCGGTGACGGCCGGCTACGGCCATTTTCCCGCCAAGTACCTGGGGCCCGAGCACTGCCCGGGCCCGGGTGCACCTTCCCCAAGCGCGTCGCGACGACCACCCGCATCTGGCTCTGGCCTTGTGGCCCGGGGACATTCCCGGGCCTCGCCCCCGGTCCCGGGACCCACAGGCTCGGTCCCGGGGCGTGTTCCCGGGGCACATTACTGGGACATCCCCGGGCACGGGTCTTGCCCCCCGGTCTCGGGACCCACTGGCTCGGTCCCAGGTCACGTTCCCTGGGCACATCGCTGGGGCATTCCCGGGCCCAGGGCGCGCTTCCCGAGCCCGAGGCTCACAGCCTCGGTCCCCGAGGAACTCGGCGCCTTGTGCGCGCGGAGGGCTCGATGAGCTCTCTGCCCCCGGCATGAGCCTGACTCGAGTGAATCAACTCTCCAACTACCTGCATTAATGACGAGGCGACGGGGCGTGTCACGCCTGTCGCCCGCTTGGACACGAGTGGGCTCTCATGATGGCCCCCCGTGGGCCCGTTCCCTGTGCAGTCAGAGAATATTTGACTGAGTGGGCTTCGGTTTTCCATGCTCTGGCAGCGATGGCATGCACCGTCACATCTTCATGACCTAGCCGCCCGCAGCAGTCGAGCAACGTGACGACCAAACGTGCCGAACCAACTCCGGCATGGCTCAGTAGGCGGGCGCGTGCGACAAGACATATCGTACCTAGAAAAGCTTTCTCTTGGCATGTGTACTAGGCACTGTGGACTCCCCTTGGACTATGAAAGGAGGATCCATGCCAACAGAAAAAAGGGGGGAGCTTCGGGAGGAGCTTAGAGGATTGAGTTCAGCTTCTAGAAAGACTGAGTTCCCAAGTGAGGGCTAGCTCCTGAGGACTCCTCAAGAACATCTTGTAAGAACAAATCGAATTCATCTCCCACATAGCAGATACACACAGGAGTAGGGTATTACGCCTCCGCACGGCCCGAACCTGTCTACTTCTTCTGTCTCCCTTGTGTGCCATCGACCAGACGCCGCAGCCGTCCTGTGAACCACTCCCCTGGCCAAACCTCAAAGGGGGGTCCCCAGACTCCCCGCGGTTGGAGTTCCCTCCTCCGACAGCTGGCGCGCCAGGTAGGAGGAGTTTCACTTCCAGGCGGCACGCCGGCGTCCCCAACGCCGCACGCTCCATGGCAGGAGGTCATCATCCGCGGGACTCTGACGAGGGGTCCAGCGGCTTCGCCCCGCTTCCCAATCCCTGGAATATCGAGCATCTTCGGAAATGTTATCCGTGAACACATCCTGTAAGTTGCGGGGTGCTCGGGCCAGCGCCGGATTTCTCCAAATCTCAACGCTGGCCGGGGCCCCCATGTGCATTCGCTTTACTAAGCAGCATTTTCAATGTCCTTTCTGGTCTCGTGCCCTTCGTCCTTTTCTGTGTGTTGCGTTCATGGCGGTCTCCCCCTAGGGGCTTAATCGGGCCGCGCCCGTGCGGCGGCTGCGTTTTGCGCATAATCATCAGTTCCCTACCAACGAGCTACCGTATCCCCTCCTACTAAACCCGGGGCATTGTCCATGCCACGGGGCCGTGGGTGCGCCCCTCTGCGCAGCGCCCCGGGCCCCGATGGCTACGGTGTCCCGCCTGGTTGGCTTCGGGCTCGGTTTTTTCCGGAGGTAGGGGGCGAAATGCTTATGCGTAATCTTTTCCTCCGCACGGTCGCGACTGCGAGGAGGCCCTTGGGAGGTGGTAGACGTCACGGTTCGTAGCATGGAATGGACAAAGGAACAAGCCAAGTACCCTCACAGTTCATTGTGTGCAGATTAGACCCATCCCCGGCAGGTTTTAGCAGGTTTTCCAAACCTCAACGCTGGCCGGGGGCCCCCATCTCAGATTTATTTCCAGCGCAAATTCCTGGGCCGGGGGCTGACAGCACTCCTGCTCCCGGGATTGTGCTCGCGGAGCCACACCACCCTTTTCAACATCCAGATACGTAATCTCATCCGACTTTAAACATTGCTCAATTTCTATTCTTTCCCCATTTGTATGGCCACGTGTTTCGTTCTCCTCGGCCCCGGGGGCAAAGCGGAATTTGCATGAGCCTGGCGCGAGGGCCGCCGGGTTAGCGCTGCCTCGGTTGCTGAGGCCTGATGGCCGGGTCGTGGACCGTGCCCCGGGCACTGTCGATGCCCCGGGGTCTCGGGTAGAGCCCCCCGTCGGGCCAGCCTAGATTCCCGTGGCGGGCAGCGGTGCCCGGCCTGGTCAGCTCCACCTCGACCACCGCCGAGGTGCCGGGTGCTTCACTATCTGGCGACCCCGTGCACGGTCAAGGTCGGTTCCCGAGGGGCTCCCGGTGAGTCATAGGGCACGAGCTTAGCACTTCGGCCATACCTAACCCACGTGGGGCATTTTCCATATTTTCTCTCTCTTCTTGCAATCTTTTCCCACGGCCTCGCTGCGCTCCCGGGGCCAGTAGCGCTCGGGGGCATGGAGGGCCCCTGGGCCCGGAAGACGGACTGAACCGTTCCGCAAGCCCCCCGCTCAGTTGCTCACGGTCATCGGGGACCGAGTTCCCGGGGTGGGCAACTATCACGCTCGCTGCCCTCATGGACCAAGCTCCCGGGGCAGGCAGCTACCCTAGGCCCCGGAAAGGGGACTTAGGCTCTACGGCCGTTCACGGCTGCTGGCGCTCGGAGTCGGATGGCGCCTGGTACTCAGCGTTCCCGGGCCCCGAAAATAAAAAAAAAACTAACACCGCAGCCGCCAGGGCCCGGGGCGCAAACATAAGCAACTTCCGGAACAACACAATAAGCAAAGGTATGAAAATGTAAACATGATTATATACATATACAAATGTCTCTCTTTGTACAAGATAGGTAAAATCAGAGCGCAACCACGAGCGGAGGCCGAGAGATGTCATCGTCCGGGAGGAGGTCACTCGTCTTCCTCGGACCGGACCCCGGGCGGTGTCAGAAGGGGACTGCTGTCTTCCTCAGACTCCTCGTCGGTCATCGGCTCCACGAGGTGCTCGCCGCGGTCAAAGAACCCTGCCACCGTTGCAGCGGTCTTGACCATGGCTTTCCGTGCCTCCTCGCGAACCACCACGGCTTCCTCACGCGCGGTGATCTCATACTCCCAGGCCGCGAGCCCGACCTCTTGGGCCCGGACGCGTTCCTCCCGGGAGGATATTTCCTTCTCCCGCGCCTCCATCTCGGACCGGGCGCGGGAGGCCTCATCGGCGGCAGATTTGGCAGCGCCCTCCAATTGGACGACGCGCCTCTCTGCCGCCTCGATCTCCAGCTGGCGGGTCACCACGAAGATCTCGGTGGCGACCATACAGGCGGTGAGCTGCTGCATCACCATTGCGATCGCTGCCCGCCCGCTCTCAAGATCCGCCCGGACCTGGGTGGACTCTCGCCGCTCCTGTTCGCCGAGCAGCAAAAAAGTACCAGGGCCCGCTCCCCCCTCGCGGGAGACGGCTGGGCCCTGGCATCCCCCTCTTCTGCGGCTGCAGGGATGTCAGTTGGTGCGGCGACGCAATCATGGCCGTCGGTCGCCCCATCTCGTCTTCTGTCAAACCAGGTGGGCCCCACGTCTCTTCGTTTCCCCAAGACGTGGCCCTGTTTCTGCCCATCCCCGGGCCCGGGTCTTGCCCCCCGGTCCCGGGACCCACTGGCTCGGTCCCGAGTCGCGTTCCCGGGGCACATCGCTGGGGCATTCCCGGGCCCAGGGTGCCCTTCCCGAGCCCGGGGCTCACAGCCTCGGTCCCCGAGGAACTCGGCGCCTTGTGCGCGCGGAGGGCTCGATGAGCTCTCTGCTCCAGGCACGAGCCT
Organism: Oryza meyeriana var. granulata; assembly: GCA_003991445.1. Classification (NCBI taxonomy): domain Eukaryota; kingdom Viridiplantae; phylum Streptophyta; class Magnoliopsida; order Poales; family Poaceae; genus Oryza; species Oryza meyeriana. The sequence continues at coordinate 62,275 of RYFJ01003060.1, read as the reverse complement.
GACTCGAGCGGATCAACTCTCCAACTACCTGCATTAATGACGAGGCGACGGGGCGTGTCGCGTCTATCGCCCGCTCGGACACACGTGGGCTCTCATGATGGCCCCACGTGGGCCCGTTCCCTGTGCAATCAGAGAATATTTGACTGAGAGGGCTTCGGTTTTCCACGCTCTGGCGGCGATGGCGTGCGCCGTCACATCTTCATGGCCTAGTCGCCCGCAGCAGCCGAGCAACGTGACAACCAGACGTGCCGAACCAACTACGGCGTGGCTCAGCAGGCGGGCGCGTGCGACAAGACATATTGTACCTAGAAAAGCTTTCTCTTGGCATGTGTACTAGGCACTGTGAACTCCCCTTGGACTATGAAAGGAGGATCCATGCCAACAGAAAAAAGGGGGGAGCTTCGAGAGGAACTTAGAGGATTGAGTTCAACTTCTAGAGAGACTGAGTTCCCAAGTGAGGGCTAGCTCCTGAGTACCCTTCAAGAACATCTTGTAAGAACAAACCGCATTCATCTCCCACATAGTAGATACACACAGGAGTAGGGTATTACGCCTCCGCACGGCCCAAACCTGTCTACTTCTTCTGTCTCCCTTGCGTGGCATCGACCAGACGCCGCAGCCGTCCTGTGAACCACTCCCCTGGCCGAACCTCAAAGGGGGGTTCCCAGACTCCCCGCGGTTGGAGTTCCCTCCTCCGACAGCGGTGACAATAAGTCCATGCATTTGGGCGTCGAGCCGTCTTGCAGGAAGGCACTTGATCACCCCTACCGAAGACCGGAGGTTCCGCGGGAGGCTCTCCTATTGTGCGAGTTATATGGATGGTCTTGTCACAATCTCTATTCGGGTACTTTTGAGTATCGCGACGCATGGCTGACATGATATTGAGATTGTGTCTTGTGGGTAAATTGGTACATATCTGGCCAGAGTAAAACTATTCGAATAGCCGTGCTCGCGGTTAATGAGCGAGCCTAGCAATGTTTTCTATGATTAGTCCCACACTACTTCTTAATGGTGATAAATAATGGAACTTGATAGCTTCTAGTTGGAGAGTTATAGTTTGGGCCTGAACTGTGTTGGAGCGCTTTTAGTGGTTGATTCAGTACTGATTAATAATTAAACTACACTGTTTTCAATGCTTTTAAATACAAATGTTTTAAATGTTGTTTATGCAAATAAGCTATACTATGTCTTTCCTTTGGATTCCTGTTGCATTATTTTGCATTCCCTAGTGTGACTTGTTGAGTACGGTAGATGGTACTCAGTCTTGTAATATTGCAATCATCGGAGTGAAGTTTTGCGAGGAGGAGAAGTTTGTTGTTTGGCTTATACCCCAATTGAGCTGCCTGTGGTTTGGTGCTGAAGCTACGCTAGTTGCCGTTCTGCTGCTGTTTTCTTCTGTGTGAGGACTCAGTGCCTCTGTTGTAAGTATTTATCGTTATATCGTTTTGGTTATGCTTATCAAATTGTCGATTTGTGTACCTCGGTTGATTTCTAGATGAGGATTTAATATACAAATTAGCTTTGAAAATTCTAGTGAATTTCTGGGCGTGACATGACACCATCCTTTAAGAAGAATTTTCCTGGTTGCCTTGTCCTCTATCAAGAAAAAATAGGGGTAAACTTCTAAGAAGGCAGAGTTATCAGTGATAAAGCGATGCACAGAGACAAGGTTTTTCTTGGCTTAGGAACATGCAACACATTTTTCAAATAAAGTTTACGACTAGAGGTGTGAACAATTGAATGGCCAATATGATCAATGCCCATACCTGATCCACTCGCCGTGTGGACTTGATCTTTGCCGTTGTACTTATCACGGACGGTCAGTTTTTTAAGCTCGCCTGTGATGTGGTCGGTGGCGCCGGTATCCATGTACCAGTTGGTGTCCATCCCATAGGAGTTGGAGACTGCTGCTGCACTTCTTTCTTGAGGAACAAAATCCTCGTCAAACCTGTGCCAACAATCAAAGATAGTGTGACCTGTTTTGTTGCATAGTTGGCAGATCGGTCATTTGTTGTTGTAGTTAGTGCGGCCTCCAGCATTGTCACGGCCACGACCGCGACCGCCACCACGACCGCGGTCGCCACCACCGCGTCCACCACTGCGGTTGAAGCCACCGCCACTGCGGCCACCACCGCCGTGCCCGCCGCGGCTTGCGACATTGGCCGACTAGCTCGATCCATCCTGGCGCAGTTTCATTCGATTCTCAAAGTTTAGCAGCTGCGAGTAAACCTCTGAGACGGAGATGCGATCTGTTCTTCCCACCAGTGAAGCAACGACGGGTTCGTAGGTTTCATCGAGCCCGGCGATGATGTAGGTGTTCAAGTCTTCGTCATCGAGTGGTTTGCCACTCGATGTGATCTGATCTGCCAGCGTCTTCATTTTGCCGATGTATTCGGCCACTAACAGGTTGCCCTTCCGCGTGGTAGCGAGGGCTATGCACGTGTTGATGGATTGCGCACGCGTCTGCATCGAGAACATGTTCTCGATCGTCCTCCAAACTTCTGCAGCGGTCGTCATGTTGACAACCTGGATGAGGACCTCCTTCGACAGAGACGATAGGATATATGCTAGGACTTGCTGATCTGCGGTCACCCATGTCTCATAGGCCCGGTTCAACTTCTTGATGGTCTTGCCATCTTGCATGACGCTGAGCTCGATGTCAGGGGCCGGAATAGCGCCAATGAGGTATCCCTCCATCCGTGCGCCGCGAATGGCCGGAAGAGTCTGCGCCTTCCAGATGAGGTAGTTGGTCATGTTCAATTTCTCGGCGACGGCCTGGTCGGACAGGGGATTCACGGCGGCATTGGAAGCGCTCGCCATGGCTAGATGCGATCTTTTGATCTATAGAGAAGGAGGAGGCTCTGATACCATGTAGGAGAACATGGATTGGTTGAAGCATCTCACCTCAGTAGAGGCTGTAGGTTACGTGTTGATATAGGCCAGGAAGAGTCTCTGGCGTGGCCATACAAGTCAAGATTACAATCTTGAGAAGAAAGAAAGAATATACAAGGAAAGCTTATCTACAGATTACAAGAAATCTTAACTTCCAAAACTATTCTCTATTTCCTATTTCTAACACTTATGTGCTCCCCAAATCCAATGCACAGCTGGTTTCAGAAAAGAATAATTTCTGTTGCTAGTATGAACGAAAAAGACCAGCAACACCTCTAGCTTAATCCCATAGTTTAACACTACTTCAATCTAAAAAAGGTAGATTTACTAATTCATTATTCACCTATCTCCTCCATCTTTACTCCCAAAAAGTCTAAATCAAGCATTTCCAGCTAGATGCTTAAGCTAATCTCACCACTGAATCTTGCACTCCACATTTTGACTTGGCTTTAGTTAGCTCTACTTTCACCTTGCATGGCTTCCCTGTTCTCTCTCCCCAAACTGCAAGTTGTCAATCCATTCTTCTCATCTCTAACCCATACCCTAATCTCCCAATTCTCTTAAATCTTTTGCAAACTGCATCACTTCTACCAGTGCTAGTGCTTGTGAATTGTGATACACACGACGAAAGCGCATGTAACAGTCATTCTTGAAAGGAAAAGTTTGAAGCTTTTATTCGTTGCTGCTTTTTCTCCTATGTGGTTCTTCGTCATCACACGTTCAGTTCTATCCAAAATCCCCTGTCCTTGTCCCCGCTCCAGAAAAGCAGGCCACTAGAATAATCGATCCCCCATGCGTATCCCTCCTCCAATCTCCCCATCATTCGATTCGAACCACGGCCATTAGCTCTAGCTCTCGAGCTCTCTCTCCTACGCGCCACCGGAAAGGCCGTTCTTGAGCTCGTTCTTGGGCTAGCTGGCTCGCCGTCGATCATGGCGGGCTCTTCTGATCGGAGGCTGGCCATCGTTGCTCTCGCAGCTGCTCTGATGGGCTTCAGCTGGCTGCTGCCGGCTGCGGAGGGGCTCGGGGTGAACTGGGGCACGATGGCGTCGCACCCGCTCCCGCCGAGGTCCGTGGTGCGGATGCTGCAGGACAATGGCATCAACAAGGTGAAGCTGTTCGACGCCGACGCCGGGACGATGGAGGCGCTCGCCGGCAGCGGCGTCGAGGTGATGGTGGCCATCCCCAACAACCTGCTCGACCTGCTGACGGACTACGACGCCGCCAGGGACTGGGTGCACGAGAACGTCAGCAGGTACAGCTTCGACGGCGGCGTCAATATCAAGTGAGTCCAGAGCTGCATGATCATCTCCTCCATGGTTCAGCTATTCAGAGATGCTCTGCATGGTGCAATCTGGTTTTTCGTTTTCCTTCTTCCATTCAGCCGATGCTTCTTCAGGTGCAACATGTTAGTTGTAGCTGTCAAGAGTTCCATTGGATTTGGATTGATGTGTTGCTCTTTTTCGAAATAGTTATCGAGTTTTTCTTCTGATTATGACATACTTATGCATATTAATTATCTTTACCTCGTGCATATTTGCTCATGGCTCTGAATTCTGATTCTATCATGCATTCCAAAATCTTTTTGAGCTGGTCTTGATTAATGCTCTGGAGTAGTTTTTGAAGTGATTGATTACTATGGGGTGACGTGGATATTCTGCTTGCTGATTCAGTGTGGCTTTTTGATCAGTAAAGTGGTAGCCTTAACATCAACAAGTTGCAAGATAAAGTTATCCATATGCGTTGCATTTGTTCCGTCCAAATTCTGTCTGAAGAATCTACCACTAAGCATTATCTGCTAGGTGTTTAGGTATTGACAAAAAAATCTGAATACGTGTGCCATCACTAATAATGACCCTACAAGGATCATCCCTCTGAATTCTTGTCTAAAAAAAGATATCTCGAACTAGGGTACTTGATCTAATTTTAGTGGACATCGGCATCTAGTAGGCATGCACTTAGATGACTAGAGTCTTTATGACATGGAACTGTTTAACACAAAGTGTAAAATAAAGAACTGTTTTTTTAATTAAAAAAGGTCATCATTTGGAAAATGATCTTCAGAACCTATGTTTGGATCGTTTAATCACATTGGTAGTTCTTACTACCTGTGCTAATTAGGAGAATTATGCTGCGAATGAAATTTCTTCTGGTTGGTAATTCGATTTCCTTTTTTTTTTTTGCGAAGTGGTAATTCGATTTGTTGATGCAACTTTCCCTGCAGATATGTTGCCGTCGGGAATGAGCCATTCCTGTCGTCTTTGAATGGCACGTTCCTGAACGTCACCTTCCCAGCTCTGCAGAACATCCAGCGCGCCCTCTACGACGCCGGCCACGGCGACACCATCAAGGCCACCGTGCCGCTGAACGCCGACGTGTACAACTCGCCGGAGAACCAGCAGGTGCCCTCGGCGGGGCGGTTCCGGCCGGACATCGCCGACCTCATGACAGAGATCGTGCAGTTCTTGAACCAGAGCGGTGCGCCCTTCACCGTCAACATCTACCCGTTCCTGAGCCTGTACGGCAACGACAACTTCCCACTCGACTACGCCTTCTTCGACGGCACGAGCAGCCCCGTCGTGGACAACGGCATCCAGTACACCAACGTGTTCGACGCCAACTTCGACACGCTCGTGTCGGCGCTGACGGCCGCTGGCGTCGGCGGCCTGCCGATCTTCGTCGGCGAGGTCGGGTGGCCGACCGACGGCGACAAGCACGCCAGGGCGGACCTCGCGCAGCGGTTCTACGCCGGGCTGCTCCGGAAGCTGGCGGCCAACGCTGGGACGCCGCTGCGGCCGAACCAGTACGTGGAGGTGTACCTGTTCAGCCTCGTCGACGAGGACGCCAAGAGCGTGGCGCCGGGCAACTTCGAGCGCCACTGGGGCATCCTCCGGTACGACGGCCAACCCAAGTACGCCATGGACCTGACCGGACAGGGCCGGAACACGGCGCTCGTGGCTGCGCGCGGGGTCAGCTACCTCCCGCGCGCGTGGTGCGTGCTCAACCCCGGCGCGACGCCGGACGCCATGAGCAGGATCGGCGACAACGTCAACTACGCCTGCACGTACGCCGACTGCACCTCGCTCGGGTACGGCTCGACGTGCAACGGCATGGACGCCGCCGGCAACGCGTCCTACGCGTTCAACGCATACTTCCAGGTACAGAACCAGGTGGAGGAGGCCTGCGGATTCCAGGGCCTCGCCGTGCAGACGCAGCAGGACCCCTCCACGAACGCCTGCAACTTCACAATACAGATCGAGCCGTCGGCCGCCGGGCGGCCGGTGGTGGCCGTGGCGATGGTCGTGCTGGTCTCGGTTCTCGCCGTCATGGTCACGCCCTGATTGATGCCTGGACATAGTTACATTTGTAAAGGTTTCTGCTTGATTTTGTACATACTTGATACTTTTGGGTTGTCTGGTTAGTGATAACGACGCCTAATACACCGGTACACCATAGTAACCATACACGCTTGTTTGGTCGTTCCGACTTCCGAAATTTTTTTTTTATTTTTATATTTATTTAATAAAATATTTACAAAACTATATTTTTATTTCAAAAATTTACAAAAATATACTCCCACCGTCCTCTGGGAGGACGATTTAATGACGTGGCGTCAGGCAATTTGCAAGCGGCCCCCCGAACCACCTAAAAACCGCCCTCTGAGGGCGGTTTTTAGGTGGTTCGGGGGGCCGCCTGCAAATTGGCCGGCCCTGGCCGGATTTTTGCAGGAGGCCCCCTTGCCGTCCCCTCCAAGGGCGATTTTTGGGTGACCAGGTATAAAACCCCCTCCCACTCTCAAAAAATGTCATAAAATTCACACAAATCACAGAAAAAAAAGAAGAGAGAGCTGAGAGCGAGGTTGAACGAAAGCAGCGAAGCTCTGTTAGTTTGCTAATTCATCTGCAGGTAAAATTTATTGTTTCTTTGTAATTTCTATTTATATGCAAGAATTGATATAGTATTGTACTGGTTATGTGTATAGTACTGTATGAAAATAAATTGTTACTCGTAGATCTGTAGGTTTTAGTTAATCTGTTAGATGACTTAAGTTTTGTAGAGATGTGAGGAAAATATTGGTACCTAATTTAACTGTATTATTGCATCAACAGAAATGGCAAATAAGGTGATATTTCAGTTATTTCACGGACAAGAAAATGTTAAATATGGTCCAGAAGGGGTAGATCTGTCAGATTTTAGTTCAACGGCTAAGGGGATTGATAGACCAGCTGAGAGAAGTTTTGGGTCAGTGTACAACTGGATGATGCGAGGGTTTCGACTGAACCCCGAGCTCAGCGCAATAACCTTGTATGTAGTAGTCAGTCGTGCAACTAAAGGTTTTTTTTGGGAACTGATGCCGGTAGATTGCACTGCCACTTGGAGATGGTATGTGGAGAATGCATTCTAACGTGGTTGGCCACTGGGCATACTTGTGTCGATATATGAGAAAGATAACACCGCTGGTACAATGCCCATGCAAGATGATGAGGGTCCAAGTACGGCGGGAGGTGATAGTGAAACAATAGAAGGAAATGAAAGAGCGAATGAAGGAGGGAATGGAGAAGATAGACAGGCAACGGGTGTGGCAGATGAGGGAGAACAAATCAATACTATCGTCGAAGAAATGGATAGGGAAGATTCTGAAAATGAGCAAGCAGAGTATGATGATTCGTCTGATGAGGACACCGTGATGCCTGCAGAATGGAGCAACGATGACTTCTCTAGGCTTGCTATCTCTGAGGGACATCATGTGCCATGGGAGTATAAGGAGAATGAGGTCATTTAGGGGGCCAAGCATACATATGTAGAGAATTTAAAGGAGGCAGTAAAACAATGGGCCGTGTCACTTCAAAGAGAGTTCTCGGTCGTGAAGTCAAGCAAATCGGTGTATGAAGTGAAGTGTATGAAGGATGGGTGTCCATGGCGGGTGCACGCATTCAAGGGTAATGGAAAGATTATTGGTAAGTTTCAATTGTGACTGAGTATTCATGTTATTTACCCGGTGTTGAAAAATATCACAGAAACATGATATCTGTATTTGTTGCAACAGAGATGTACTCCCATATTATCAACAATCTGGGGTACGAACCAAGGTCAATTGTTAGACATATTGAAGAGAAATTCAAATACACAATTAGCTATGCTAAGGCTTGAAGGGCAAAACATAAGGTTGTAGAGATGAGATTTGGTACATTTGAAGCAGCCTATGATAATTTACCTCGTCTGTTAGGCTGTATTCTTTAGAGCAATCTGGAGACGTACTACGACCTGAAAGCCTTTCTATCAATTGACTATGGTAATAAAAATGTGTTGCAACGAGTATTCTTTGCATTAGGTGATTGCATTTAGGCATTTGTCCATTGTTGTCCAATCCTCTGCATCGATAGGACATTTCTGACCGGGAAGTATAGAGGGCAGATCTTAACAGCAATTGGAGTTGATGGGAACAACCAAGTTCTACCAGTGGCTTTTGCTTTTGTTGAGAGTGAGAACACTGATAGCTGGTATTGGTTTCTAGAAAGGGTTAAGTCTGCAGTTGTACGGATGAGACCAGACGTGTGCCTTATACATGACCGTCATGCCGGCTTGCTGCGTGCAATTGAGGAATTGAGATATGGATGTGTTGAGAAGGGATACCCACCAAGGTGGTATGATGTCCAAAGCAGATGGTGCATACGTCATATGGGTGCTAATTTCTGCAGACAATTTAAGAATAAGCACCTTATGGATCTTTTCAAGAGGCTTTGCGCCTAGAATCACGAGAAGAAATTCAATGAGCTTTGGAGGAGGTTAGATAAACTGACCTCTAAACTAATAGATGAGCAGTCCAAGAGGGCTAGCATTGGAGGGGATGAGCCTCTATCAAGTGACAGACCACATATGAGAAGAAGGTCTGTATCCTTAGTTAGAAAATTTTCAGATTGGATTGAGAATGAGCCAAAGGAGAAATTGGCATTGTTGTATGACAAAGATGGTTCTCGGTTTGGCATAATGACCACAAATTTGGCAGAGGTCTATAACTGGGTTATGCGTGGTGTTCGAGGGCTCCCACTTGTTGGAATAGTTGAATTTATCTTGCTTGGCACATGCAAGTACTTCAGAGATTGGTTCAGAGCAGCTGGGCCCTCAATGACGGATAATAATCTTTTCTTTGGCACACTACTGACGAAGTATCTGCAAGATAAAAGTGAAAAGGCCCGAAGACATCGTGCTCTACCTCAAGGCACACAAGAACATAGATTTGAAATATTGTGTGTCGACAAGGGTATGCGCGGAATCTACCGCAAAAGAGTTGTGCAGGAGTGTATGCTGAAGGAAGACAGGACCTGCAAGTGCTTGTGCCGAAAACCTACACTGCTCCACAAGCCATGCTCTCACGTTATTGCCGCGAGCGATGAGTGCGGGATAGAAGCACGCTATTTTGTCTCACCTTATTTCAGGAAAGAAACAATCTATAATACCTGGAGCGGAGAGATATATGGTTTCGGTATTGCGGGTACATTTACTATAGAGCATCCTCAAGCTGTGTACATTCCTGACCCAACAAAATTGAGGGATAAAGCAGGTCGCCGCAAGACAAGACGCATCCGTAATGACATGGATGAGTCAGAAGCCGGTGGAAGGCATAAGCGTTGTTCAAAGTATGACCAAACAAGTCATACATATAAGAAATGTCCAAAGGATGCAACCGGTCCAAGTACGGCGGAAGCTGGACCGTTGAGTTCAGCCGCTGATGGCAGTCGTCCTACGAGTGAAGGCACAACTTCAAGACGACCCCGTCTTAGGAGTTCTCGAACAATTGGTGGTGCTACGGTGTAGTGTAAGTCTATACTAGTTCTTTGTTATAGAAGGATATCTACCGTACTGTTGTTTTTTATTGTCATGTAACAATGCTATAAACTTTATCAATAATTAATGCTAACTCTCTATTTGCATGCAGGTATGGCGTACCATACACCGGAGCTGTTGGACCGAGGTGTCGACCAGTCCCACCGGTCTTACATGTCAGCCGTGGAGGGTGCCCATCTAGCCACCTTCCGTCCACGGCCTTCATGTCACCTCCTGCGGATAGACCCTCGATTCCGTGAGATGTAAGAGTTGTATGAATATTCATTCACATCGTTTGTGCATATCTATGTTCCCCAATATTGAATACAATGCTATATTATGTAGGTTGTGTGAGGCTGGACTTTTTCCGCTGTGTAGGCTAGTTGAGCCCGCACCGGACGAGGCAGACCCCGCCAAGCGATGGGACGCTGACCGGTCACTTCTAGCAGCACTGATGGATCGCTGGAGACCGGAGACCCACACGTTCCACCTACCGTGTGGCGAGATGACTCCCACACTCCAGGACGTGTCGTACCTGCTAGGACTTCCCCTCGCAGGAGACGTAGTCGGTCTGATTGACGGGGGGCACGGTTGGTCGCAGGACATCACTGCTCGGTTCGAGCCCGTGCATCGTCGACCTGAACTTGGACCCCCGGGTTCGCTACCGCCTTACACCACGAACGGCCCCTCGCAGACTTGGCTGCTACAGTTTACCGTAAGTCGCGGATTCCTTTCATTCACAATCATCCGACCTACAAAGCAACAGAGCTGCTGACTATAATCTTTCTTTACAGTCTGATAAGCTAGATGATGACGCCGACGTATACTCGGTGCGGCGGAGCATGGAGGCATACCTGTTGTGGCTGTTTGAGTAGGTGATGTTCACCAGCACTCACGGGCACGCGGTGGACAAGGGACTGATCCACTACGCTCGTGCTATCGCCGACAGCGAGGACGAACACATACCGCAGTGGAGTTGGGGATCTGCTGTGCTAGCAGCGACGTACCGTGCTCTTTGTGATGCGTGCACAAAGACCGATCCAGGCGTGGTTATCGTTGGTTGCCCTCTCCTTCTGCAACTATGGGCGGCCGAGCGGTTCGCGATAGTCCGTCCTCTGATTGAGTACTCTTCCTACGAGGGCGGCCCTGGAGGCTTGTACGGCCAGTGGCCTGAGGACCGTTCGACTATGGGGACCGTATGGTGTCGCCGTGAGGTACAAAATGTGAAATTCTATGTTTAGCATTTATGCGCAAACACTCACGTGTAAGCTTTTCCTATTTTGCAGCGTCGTTACGCCCACAGGCAGGTTAGGAGGGCCTACTGTGAATTCGTTTTGGAGTTCGACCGCCTGCTGCCCAGCGACGTCGTTTGGGAGCCGTATAGTCCGCAGGCCATCTCGGCCTGTGCACCGCTCGGACTCTCTTCTCTTTGCACGCGCAACCAGGCGTACTGGACGACGACAGTGCCGTTGGTGTTCGACATCTTCGTCGAGCCCCACTGTCCGCAGCGCGTGATGCGACAGTTCGGACTACGTCAGCACTCCCCATCGCCCGTGGAGATCGTTGTGCCGCGCGATGTGCACCGGTTAGTACAATTGCGATCTTTGTTTAGTACTACAACTATTTAATGTAGCCTAATGCACTCTCTGCAAATAGATATAATCGTAGGGGACAGGCAGTCAGCACTCAGTGGTATCCTCGACTGCAGAAGTATGTGGAGGACTGGTTGTTGGTGACGGAGGAGGTCATCGATGAGATATATCCACACACTGAGGAGAGCTACCTAGCATACCTCACGTGGTACCAGCCCCATACCCACACACGCGTAACGTTCACCCCAGATGCTCCACAGCCACACGTCGCCGCTACGACGGACACGTATCCTAGACACCGTGACTAGGACTACTTCCGCGCGGTAAGTCATATTATCTTTGCACTTTGCTATTCCCTTTGTACGTGTCCATGGCTCTAACACATGTTTATGTCACATTTGAAATAGGTCGACGTAGCGCGACAGGTTCAGGCTGATGTAAACGCGGCGTTCGGACGGTTGGACAGTAGGATCGTGCTGAATGCCGATGAGCAGAGGACGACCTTCGGGAGGATTCGTCAGGCGATGCACACAGTGCTTCGTGCGCTCACTTGTCGTACGGCCGACGCGGTACCTCCCATAGTGCACAGCAGCAACAGCCACGGCCAGCAGGAACAGAAGCAGGAGTACGCCCGCAGGGTTCCAGTCAGCCATCTGGCCCCTCCAAAAGTAAATTCGACTAACCATCGGTTCATAACATGTTTCCTTGTACGACATGTACTGTTGTATATCAATATGCTTCCCTGCAGCTTTCGCTACACTGTACCTACATCCCTCTGGAGCTAGCACGTCGACGCATGGAGTACGCCAAACACGACCACACGCGCAGCTGGGCATGACAAGTGCCCCCGGGCCACGACAGGAGGTCCTTCAGGTTATATCAAAGTTTATTTTTGCCTTGCAAAATTTTGGTTTGCAATTATCAATATTTTGGTGTACAGGGTTCCACTCTACAGCGCAGGGGATGTTTGCTGGCGCTGGCTCCTCCACGCAGGGCGCACGCGACAACGGTTGGGCACCAGATCCTTTCAAGGGGGACGACTTGGAGGACTCGGGCGAGGAGATCCAGGAGATACTAGCTGCCTCGCAGCTCGAAGGAGCTCCGCCACCATAGACGCAGGACCCACCAGCTGCCACACCCGTGCAAACGACCCGCGCTGGCCGTGCCGTACCACCAGACCGGCTGACGTACTCCCAGGGCCAGGTGCGAGCGCAGAGTAGGAAGACAAAGAGAGCTAGAGGTTACGGTCAGGACTCGTAGTACGTTGTATCAGTGATAGTTTGTCTGTTGTATATCATGTTTTATTAATTCTATGCATACTGAAGAAACATCTTTACTTTGTTGTAACATATCTAGAATATATATATACCGGGAATAAATTATGGATAATCATGGAAAAACTAATACAAAGTGCTAAGGCTTTGTTTCAAAACTTTCACCTATATATATATATATGTATATGTATATGTATATGTATATGTATATGTATATACATATATGGAGACCCATGTTTTGCTCTCTTTTAAACAAAAACTAGTAATCACATTGTCAATTCAAATTTATAAGGGATCCTGGCCTAGATCCAGCTGCTGACGAGTGCCCGAGGCACTCCGCCGCCGCTGGACCTCTCCCGGAGCAACCGTCGCCGTTCCGGCACTGTTGAGTAACCCAACATCTTTTGTGAGCCTCTCTAGTCCCTCAGGTATTGCATGCATGCACCATTTCAGCTTGTAAGGTAAAATCCATATGCATGCCGAAAGAGTTCGCCACCTCCGCCGTTGTTGCCAGCGATTCCAACCACCTCCGACCGTGAGACAACCACCGTTAGGTTCGCCTGGTACTCCTCTAGCTTTTCTCTTTTGGTCACCTGACGAGTTACGCTGCCATTCGCTGCCGCTGCCACGGAAAAGCTCACTAACTGTGCCTCCTCTGTTTCGCCTGGCCGGACCATCCTCTTCGTGGCCGGACGGTCCGCTTCATGCTTTGCTTGCCCTGCTCTGTCCCGAGCACTTGGGCGCCTAAAAATCGCCCTCGGAGAGGGCAGCAAGAGGGCCTCCTGCAAAAATCTGGCTGGGGCCGGCCAATTTGCAGGCGGCCCCCCGGGCCACCTAAAAACCGCCATCTGAGAGGGCGGCAAGGGGGCCTCCTGTAAAATGGCCGGCCCCCGCCGGATTTTTATAGGCGGCCACCTTGCCGCCCTCTCAGAGGGCGGTTTTTAGGTGGCCCGAGGGCCGCTTGCAAATTGCCTGATGGCCGTTGGTCAGGCGGCCAATGGCTGTCAGCCATGTCATTAAATCGCCCTCCCAGAGGGCGGTGGGAATATATTTTTGTAAATTTTTGAAATGAAAATATAGTTTTGTAAATATTTTATTAAATAAATATAAAAATGAAAAAAATTCCGACTTCCGATGTCTACTGGGTGAGCTGAAATTTCGGCCCATCCAGCTAGATGGGCCGTAAATGTTGGCCCATACAAACGGAGGCCCATCCGGCCCGCGTAGCTTCGGAGGAAGCAACCACCTTATCCCCTCGCTATCCCCCCTCCACTATTTCCACCTCGACGGACGACACCACCGCCCACTCCTCCTCCCTCAACGACTGCCTCGCCGCCGCGCCGCGCAGCGCAACATGGAGGCAACGACCGCCGCCGTATCCGCCCTATCCACCACCGCCGCCGCATCGTCGTCGAGTCCCGCGGCGCCTAGACACGGCCGTCTCCTCGCGAGCCCCGCAGCGTGGCGCGGCGCCCGGACGCTGCCACCGCGGGTCGTCGCCTCCTCCCTCGCGACGGTCCTCGTATCAAACCCCCCGCCGCCGCCGCCGACTGTCGCTCCTGCCGCGGTCGCGCACTCCAAGGTTGACCGCTCCGGGCGGTTCTGTAGCCCACGCGCCGCCCGCGAGCTCGCGCTGTGAGTCGTCCTCGAACCCGAGAACTTTGGGCTTCCTGATTTGGTTCGTCTCTGTCGCTAATGGCTGGCTGCCACCGTGGTTGCAGGATGATTTCCTATGCGGCGTGCCTGGAGGGCGCCGACGTGGTGCGGCTCTTCGACCGCAGGATCAACGCAAGAAGAGGTGAGCGTCTCCCTACTTTTCAGTTTTCACTGTCCTCGAGATCTACTTCCATCATCGCTGTGCTGGACAGTGGCTTGAAAAGTTTGGCCAGATTATCTGCCCTCATTTTGGTCTTGTTTTATATAATTTTCCAGAGCCTGGCTTTGTTTTCGATAAGGCGTGCTTGCTGAATTACAACCATATGAGCTTCGGTGGGGGCCCTCTGGAGGTTGGGACAGAGGAGGAGGCTGAGAAGCTCAAGAGTCAGAACGAGAAGGATTCAGCAAACGGTAATAACTTTGACCATGCAACCTATTTTTTTCAAATGTTACTCATTGGAACTGCATCTTGCTGGATGAAAATTGGGGATATTGCACTGGCACATGATTTAACTTGATCGTTTCTTTAAGAGCTATTTAACTAATAGCAATGACTACATAGTGGAAAGTAGCTCATATAAGGGGAGAGTTTGAGCTTCCAAAGATAAAAATTGCAAGTTCAATCACTCAACAGTTTGCAAGAGCAAAAGTTCCCTAGATTACCCAAATCCTGTCCTTAATATGAAGTCAATGTTAGAATTGTGATGGCATTGGTTTTATGAAAATGATATTATGTTTACTTTTTATACTTTAAACATTGAATATAGTTTGTGCTTTTTGCAGTATATTTGTTCACAAAATATTATGCGCTTTTTTGAAAATTTTGAGTATTTTAGATAATTAGATAACTATGTTTAAAATATGTCTCTGTAGCCTATACTTGATGACTTATGCAATTTGACACAAAGTTTCTTGTCTTATAATTCAGAAGCGGAAGTGCTTTCAGCTCCTCCAAAGCTGGTGTACAACAACTTTGTGTTACGGTATTTTTACTTCTTTGCCCCTTTGTTGGCATAATCCCATAATGGACACTGTTGTTTCAGTATACATGTTTTCAGGTGTGGAATTCTTGTAGGTAATTTTCTAATTAGATACTTCTGAACAGACTAGCTCGGGAAATTTTAGTGGCTGTTGCCAGTGGATGGGATAAGCATGTTGATATCATCAACAAAATAACTCCCCAGAATTGGAAGGTTGATACTTTTTCCCCATTGTTGTATATTGATCCATCAAATCTTTGTACATGCTTGCCAAGTCATTCATATGCAGAAATGCTTGTTGATTGAATTGAAAGGCGCTATATATTATTAGAGAATGTAACCCCTCACTAGTCACTAGTAATTTACCCAATTATAAATGCATCTTGTCACTATGTTGCGCAGCAATCTAATTGGAACTGCTTTTGTTTCATCACCATGCTAAATTATTGCTATGAACATTTAGGAGTTAGGACCAGGGTTGTACCTACCATTTGAACATTCATGTGCTCCATTTCTCAAGTAAATCCTGCACCTTAGAAGTTGGTCAATTGCCAAATAAAGCCATTTGCCATTTAATAATTTTAATGCGTTTTTCAACCCCTGAATTACTAGTCAAGTCTTGGAATTTAAGACTAGTATCTAGCTTTCACTTGAAACAGCTGTCAAATAATATGATGGGATTGGGACAACCCCAAGCCCTGAAAGCAAGTGCACGGTTGGCCTACTATCATGACCAAAAGAGTGTAGCACTAGAGCCCCACAACTTTGATGTTTTTTTAGATAATGGAAATGATTTACATCCCTGGCTTCTGCCATAAGGCACAGCCAATAAATTTGATGAAAAAAGAAAAAAGAGACATAAGGTGATGGGATAAACCCCCAACTCCCTTCATTGTTGACTAGCTTTGATAGAGTCATATAGCTTCTAGCTAGCAATTCTAATGGTACTACGCCACCCATAGTGGAATAAGAGACCCTTGGCTACCAATTCCAAGAGTGTAGCACCATTATGCATAGTATCATGCTCCTCTTGCGCTAACATCATAGACCAAAAATGGAGCCAATAGGAAGACATGAAGATAATCTGCATAGGGATAGACAATTGTTTACAGTTAAAAACTTTATCATTATGGCAATGCCAAATTGACCAACATAAAGCACTAGCTCCAATTAAAATCATCTTTTTGATGGACCTAGTTACTCCTCCAAGCCAATTACCAAAAATATTTTTGGCATTAGGGGGTGGGGGAATATTGAAACCACAACTTTGATGTATGGGGATCAAAACAGAAAGTAAATGGTGTGATTGAGCTCAAAATGAAACTCACAGTAAATGAGAGTTGATTGGACTAATTGGTTGCCTCGAATTTGAATGATTAATGTTTGAGTAATGGTGAGTTTATTAGGGTAGTTGTTGTGTGGCAGACAGGCTGTAAAACAATCATTTAATAGAGGACTCAGAGGGGGTGTGAAAAGAGGATATGATAGTTTAGTTTATGTAATGAAGGGTATAGAAGGGCTCATTAATAGTAATTAAAGGCTAAATAGAAATTGAGGCCCCTAGATTTTGGTGCCCATGCGTCTTGAGCAAGTTCACACTTGAACCATGTTAGGTGCTTATTCACCACCATTTGCTATGGCTGTGTGCATCCCTCAATGCAAAGGGTAGGATTTCCCCATTATCTAAGACAATTGTTACTTTACCTTGCTGACATGGTTCATTACACCTTCTACGGGGCTTGATTTCCTACAGGCATAGGCATCACACAGCTGTGCTAGCTGTTCAATACATCAGCTACTGTCTTGAAATATCAGAAATTTTCCAGCAACATTAGTTGGTTCTACCCAAAGAGCCTAATTTTGCTAAATAACATTCTAAGAATATGAGAGGCAATAGGCTGCTTATCACATGCTTATTTGCTGATTTAAATGATCTTGCTAGTAGTTTTTTTTTTTTTGCCTGACTCACCAAAATTCTGTGGGCAGGATGAACCTATTGCAAGGATCCTTGAACTATGCATTCTCCATATTGCCATGGCAGAGATGACATCAAAAGGAACACCTCACAAAATTGTCATTAATGAGGTTACTATTTTATCACCATATCCTTCATATTTTAAGTTTGAGAAAAGAAACATGTAAAATATCTATCTTCTTATGTCCATCGATGCTAGGCTGTGGATTTGGCAAAACGGTTCTGTGATGGAGGTGCTCCTCGGGTAATCAATGGATGCCTCCGGACATTTGTGAAGGATCACATGAACATCAACACCAGTCAACCAGCTCCTTCTGATTCAAAAGCGTGAAGTTTTTACAAATATGAATCTTGCATCAAAAATATGATTGGAAGAATAGAAGCATGGAGAAAATCTTGCTCTCTTTGTCCGGTCTCCTTTGGTTGTCTTAAGATTGAATGGTGAACTTGAAAGGATGCACACATGCTGGACTTGTGGAGAGCTAGAAGTATCTTTTAACAGGTGGTTACACCAGATATGTTGATCCCTGTACTGATGAAGCCCTCTTCTGAAAGAACTGACACTGCTTCTAACAGCTTTTGCCCATGCTGATCCCTGTGGTTCATGGGATCAGAAAACCTGTAAAACATAGTGTGAATGTACGGTTGTAAGGTAAAGTTTGCATCTCTCAATTTCACAATAACGTGCCTGAGCTGCTGAGTAATTTGTGAGTTGGGTATTCGCAGCTGATGTTATGGAAGATGCATTCATCCCAAGATTTGGATATGATATATCGTGTAATTCTACCTGCACGCGAGTTCTGTTCAAATATAAATTTATTAGTACATCTGCGATAGCATTTTATTGTATTGGCTGCAAACTTCCTACGACATCCTTTGTAAGTATAGCATGGTTGTAACTTGTTGAACAATCTAATGCTTGCGTTAATAAATAAGAGTTTGTTGCAGGATAATTTTCTTTTTTATAGAGATCTTTTACTGCAAAAGTTCCATCTTTTTTCTTTTGATTGCATTTGAACTGAGCTACTAGTCTGTTACAACTTACAACTGAGCCCAAAAAACTCCACAGGAAAAAAATCCATAAAAATACAATCCTCCACAAATCATTTGGATGTTAGGATTGCACTAAGGTGATGTTCTTTTGGCCTTATGGCTTGTGGCTTATGTCTCGTTTTCTGTTAGCATGCTTCCCTAAACGTGAAATAGTGTGTTTTTTTAAAAACTTTCTATATGGAAGTATTTCTAAAAAATTAAATAGATCTATTTTCAAGTTTTTAATAGTTAATACTTAATTAATCACGCGCTAATAATGTTTCTCGTTTTATGTGCGACTTGTAAGCCGCGCTAACACGCATAAGCGAACACCACTTAAGTGTATTGATTTGGGTTTTCAATTCAATGCTTGTGTTTGGTTACCAGATCAAAATCAATTTCAAATGTTGTTTGGTTGTACAATATTGAGAAATCCAAATCAAAGTGGCATGAGCACACCTACGACAGGCAGTGCTCATGATGGCAATCTCGACTATAGGGAGGGGTGGACGGATTACAGTGGTAGCTTCTTGAGGTTGGCAGTGGTGACGGGCTGAGGCATGTCGCTGTTGAGCTCGCATGAGCAGCTATGGTGGACTGACCGAGAGGGTGGTGACCTGGGTGATTGAGAGGAGGAAGAAGACAATGTTCCTCATTTCAATCGACTAATCGCACATATGTAATACACATTTGTTTCAAATATATATTGGTTTGTCTCGAAATAAGTCTTGAGAACCACGTGACAAATGATATATTGGTTCATTTCCATTAAAAATGACAACAAAAAAATAGCATGTGTTGTTTCTATTTCTATTCCAAAACAGAAATTTGAAAATATGTATTACTTCATTTCCACTTCCATCCAAAAAAACTCGCCCACTTTCTTTAATTTCTGTTTTAAAAAATAAATATTTAATAGGTAAACACCACAAAATTCAATCAGGATGTTCACCAGATCAAAGGGGAGTACAAAGGTTGGCCAAGGGCATTAATTTCTATTCGGAATCCGAATAACTCTCGTTATTTGGACAATAACCAAAAGGGGTGGTGGCGAAATAATGCAAATTAATTGTTTAGGAATGATTTTGAGGATAAGGATCGAATTATAAATCTGCAAAAGCAACGGCCAGGATACATGTATCAAACCACAATCATCGCATCAATTCGAAACTTGTGCATTTTGATTTATATAATATTTCAGGCCGAACCCTCTCCAAGTTGAGTTGCTCCTTTTTAGAGAATTTTTACGGTACAATATATTGGCAGTATGCACTAATAGTATGTAAATGCACCTTAGAAATTTGCTAAAAGATTAAGAAGGATATTTTAGTAAATTTTATATTTCACTTTAATCTAATAATAACCTAAATTCGAGCGCGAGGCTGAGAGCTCGCGAGAAAGGTGATGACACACGTGGCAACGACGTGATTCCCCCACAATGTGAATTTACCAAATTGCCTGCATGCAATATCATTGAAAGACTAATTTACCCTTTTAAGTTTATGCTGCAATCTATTTAAGTGGATAGGCAAATCAATCTATATCGTTCAATCATTGACATTATATACTGCCATTATATTGTACCATAAAAACTGTTTTTATTTTGATATGGTTTCACATAAATGGGGATGCAATTTAATTTCAGCGTAACTTAAACCTCCAAAACAAACTGAACCAAATTTAATTCCTTAAACCGATACCGCTTTTAAAATTATTTTGTTTTAAAAAGTCTTAGAAATAGAATAACAAGTGGTGTTGGCGTGGTGATGAAATAGTCGATGCATGATTCCACCCATTCCGAAGACTGGGCCGATATATCCTGAGATTGAGAAAGTCACAACAGATGCCTTGCCGTCGACGGATACGTCGCCTATCACTAAAAAAATAATTAGCCTTAAATTCAAGCACCTATGCTAAGTCTTCACAACAGACGCCTTGCCATCGACGGTTATATCGTCTATCACCGAAAGAATAATTAGCCGTAAATTCAAGCACCTATGCTAAGTCTATGACTTGAGCTCAGGTGGATAGGTTCTACCAAAAAAACCTAACCAGTTGGGTTACCCTCAATTCACATTTTAATAGGATTTTAGTAAGGTTAAGAAGTTGTTGTTGGTCTTCATATCTTTGAGTGTGTGCTAGGCCTTTGGATGTATTTGTGGTGAGCGGTGTATATATGTAGTGATATATGTATGTAGGTATGTGTCTTCCATATCATCGAAAAAATTAGCAAAACATGTTTCCAAACACACCATACATACGAACCTATATGTGCATCTTCTTAATACATGCTCAAAAAGATAGATACCAATAACAAATCTCTAATCTTACTAAATCCTGTTGAAGGCACATCCATGTGTGCTTATTTTGTTACTAAAATTGTTGACGAAGACGTTTAATTTGAGACTCCAGTGTAGAAGATTTCGATGTAATCTGTAATAAAACAAATATAGTTATGGACAGTTGTTTAAATGATTGCCATCATATAATCTTTCTATGTCAATTTTAGTTGACATAGACAACTCATGTTATCTATTTAGTTATTTGTAATCGATATGTATAATTAATAATTTAATTCTATAGATAACGATATACATGGTATTAAATTGTATATTAGATCATTCAATAATTAACCGACGATATCCTTCTCTCAGATCACACCATCACTCATGCAAAATGAAATTTGCCTCCATATTCTCAAAAGTTTTATATAAAATCCTCTCAGTCTCACAGATCACACCATTATTCATGCAAAATGAATTGTACATCTCCGAAAAAACTATAAACAGAGAGAGCGACATTAATGGTTTCGTATTTTTCAGTTTTTTTTAAAAATCCAGCGACCGGCTGCAGCAGGTGATCCCTCTGCCCGCATAAAACGCCCCCCGACCCCCCCGACCGGCTACTCCCCAGCACCCAGCTTGTGGGCCCCACACCCACCCACCCATCCGCATCCACATCTCACCCCTCGCTCTCTCCAGCGCGCACACACACGCCTCCTCCCTCCCTCCCTCTCTCTCTCTCCCCTCTCGCGAGACCCAGACCCCCGGCGGCTAGATAACCCTAGCCCTCCCCCCCTCTCCCGCTGCCTCTCCTGCTTCCGATCGCTATAAAAGACCGCGGATTTCGAAACTTTCCGCCAACTTCCAGCCCCGCGCGCCTCTTCCCGCCAGTTCCGGCCCTTTTCACCGGTGGGATTCGCGGGGCGCTGAGCCGTCGGGTCCGGTTTTGGTGCATGGCGGAGGCGGCGGCGGCGCTGGAGGGGAGCGAGCCCGTGGACCTGGCCAAGCACCCCTCCGGCATCGTCCCCACGCTCCAGTAAGTCCTGGATCTGTCGGATCTGCGGGCGGGGAGAAAAAAATGTCATTCTGTGTCTTGGGCTGGGTTTGGGGTGTTTGAGGTGGAATGGTTAAATTCGTGGTGGTTAAATTCTTGGCGAGGTTTTGTTTTTGGGCTGCTGCAAATCATGGGAAAGGTGGTAGCTTGGGTTAGGTATTGGTGGTTTTGGTAGCCTTTGCCTGCTTGAAATGGGTAATCTGAGATCTGCGATGCGATTGTGGGAGGAGATGGAAGAGACAGTGCTGTGCTGTGACAGATACCTTGTCCAGTCTTCATAAAAACTCTTATAGCCACCATAGGTTATTATCATATAAACTGCTGTGCTGGTCAGCTGTTTTTTATTTTTGGGGAAAATCAGAAATATAATCAATCATGAGTCTGATTGTAGGATTTAATTCTTTCCCCTCACGGATTTCAACATTAGAGGGATGATATCTCGGACGTTTATTAGCATGATGTACTTGGTTATGTGCATTGAAACGTGGGGCTTGCCTACATTTCTACCAGGCATATGTATATTTGCATGCTAGTGTGCATTGCCAAAAAGTTGGCATGCCTATATTGCTGCTTGTCATAGTATACTTTCTGCCATGCATTCTCAGAAGCGAGCATGTCTTTTGTGCTGCCTTACTGTGCCGTTTATGTTGCAGTATTGGGATCATAGCTGCTAGACTGCATGTGTCCCACTCTGTTTTGGCCTATGATGCTTCCTTTGGCTATCTCAGCAAGGAAATTGAAGTCCTTATTATGCTTTCTCATCTATTTTGATGGCAGAAACATCGTATCAACGGTCAATTTGGATTGCAAATTAGACCTCAAAGCTATAGCTTTGCAAGCGCGCAATGCAGAATATAACCCAAAGGTATTATGATGGCTTTGGTGTGTTCTTGTGTCTCTGTTTTTGCTCTAAAGGATATCTTCATTGCATTTAGAAACGATATCTGTGTTATTCTTCCTAGCATAAGACAACAATCCCATACATTCATCTGGTCTGATCCTAGGATGGTACTTCCTTTGTGTGTAACACAAGTGTGAGTGCAATTTTAGATGTCAGCATGGACAACTCCGTAGCTGGCAGTCCAGTTTTATAAGGCAAATCTCAGTTAAGATAGTGAAGACACACACCACACCCAGCTTGTCCCATGGATAAACAAATTACTTTACAATAAGATTCTAAATTGCTAAGTTTAGTAACTGTTGACTTTATAATCGGTGATGCATGTACCAGATGCAGCATGATGTATTGGGAGTTTTTGTAATTATATGTTAATACCGTAAGCTAAATCTGGGCTATTAAGTATGCTTTAATAATGTATACATTTTGGAAGAAACAGAGAGAACTGCACACTGTGGTTATAACATGTATATCTAGTAACTTAGGTTGATTCGTACTTTGTTAGCAGTGTGCTTTATAATTTCATTCTCATTTGCTGTAATCTATGATTTAGATTGCTAACTCCTCTTTTCATAAACAGCGTTTTGCTGCAGTTATCATGAGAATAAGAGAGCCAAAAACTACAGCTCTGATATTTGCATCGGGTAAAATGGTATGGTTCAACTTCTTGTATGGTTAAGACTGCAAATGTTTTTTTTTCATCTGCTTAAGTGCTTATTGACTCCTGAATCATTTTGTCACCTGTTGAATGGCCAGCTGTTGATCTTGTAGCTACTAGAACACATATTGATTCATCAACTGTTTTGCTGCTGTGTAACTGCTTGCTATTAGCCCACTGTCTTTCTAGTTTTTCTTTACTTTTTAACAGCTATCACGTCCATACCTGATCCATGCAGCCTGTAGTTCAATGTTGAATCTGTAAATTTAGTTTTGCTCTGATTTTCTGACATGTTTGCTGTTGCATTGCTGTGTCATATATAATAACTGGATGAGCAGTGTTCTTTATGTGAATGTATAGCTTTTTCCTTGTTAACCTTTTTATGGCTTCAAAGCAACCAGAATTGTTTATTCACAATAAATTGAACCTATCATATTTATTTGTTGAAGGATAATCAGCAATGAGACATCACATGGAATTTTTGTCCAGTCAACATCTTTTAAAAATTGTGTTTATAATAGGCTATGAAAGTTGACTTAATTTTTCTTTTGGATCAATATCTTCATCAAAATAAGCTTACTTGTTGAAGGATGATTGGGTGATCAACTTTTTTGGGATAAGATCTTCATTAGAAATTGCTTTGCTGGTTCTCATCACAGAGGGATACTTTCTGTTACAGTAATACATTTTACTGATCAGTGTTTCACATTTAAATGTGAGAATAAAGGAGTTCACAGCCTTAGGCTTAATAGTATGTCATATGGGGCCTGGCCGTTATGCAATGGACTTAAAGAAGGTTTGATGCACCAAATTTATTGCATCTCTGTTTTTTTTTAAAAAAAAAGTCAAATTTGGTTCTTAACCAAAATTTCTCCATGGCCACCTGACCTTGCTAGCACCTATGGTTGTACTAAAAGTTTGTTTATAAATCTTGGTGTCCTATACCAGGTCTGTACTGGGGCAAAGAGCGAACAACAATCCAAGCTTGCAGCGAGAAAGGTATCGGAAGTCTTTTCTATTTTATTTTATTTCGCTCTCTCTGAAGCCTAACAGTAGCCTTTATTATTGCCAGTATGCTCGTATTATCCAGAAACTTGGCTTTCCTGCTAAGTTCAAGGTAACTGTTTCAGGCTTGCTTAATTTTCATCTGTGCACGTGCCTACCATTTTCATTCTGTGAGATCGTGCCTAACTGTTGCACTATACCAGGACTTCAAGATCCAGAACATTGTTGGCTCTTGTGATGTTAAATTTCCAATCAGACTGGAGGGACTTGCATATTCTCATGGTGCTTTCTCAAGTGTAAGTTGAATTCTTGCATGCCTTTTTAGGATTTTCTTTCACATCTGTTATGTTTTTCTCATGTCTTGTGCTTACAGTATGAGCCAGAACTCTTTCCTGGTCTGATATATCGGATGAAGCAACCGAAAATTGTTCTTCTGATATTTGTTTCAGGCAAGATTGTTTTGACCGGAGCAAAGGTTAGTAGTCTATCCTTTGTACACCCTTGATTGCCTATTCCTTTTGCTATATCTGAATATACTGTCTTTCTAGGTGAGAGATGAGACGTATACCGCCTTTGAAAACATATACCCTGTGCTGACAGAATTCAGAAAAGTCCAGCAATGGTATGTCTTTTTTTTGTTGTTTAAGTATGCAGTGTGTGGTAGAAACATCAGAACAATAAAAATATGAAGTAGGAATGATAAAGCGGGAATTGCAACTTGCTCCCTCCGTCCCAAAAAAAAACCAATTCCTGGCTACGAATCTGGCCGTAAGCTATGTCCATTGTTTTTTTTTTTGGGACGGAGGGAGTATCTGTCTTTTGTTATATTCTGGAGTGGACCTTGAGCATGTTGTACTCTATGGCAATATGTTGAATTTTGTGATATTATGAGTCGAATGATTGTATGTTGTAAAATATCCTCTGTGGTGTAAGCACCTAATAAATCTGAACTTTCCAATTAGAAATCCAGATGGTTTGGCAGAAACTGAAGGCTCGATTCATCTCAAGAATGATTTTCATTTACCATTACCTTGATCTTAGATAGGATGTGGATGCTTGTTTTAGATGTCATGAATCAATACCGTGTTAAATATACACTGATGGTTGTCCTTGCCTACTTGACTGTTTTTGCCAACAGTTTACTTCCAATCTAGGAGAACACAATTTTAAGTAATAATGGTTCTTGCTCCTTCCAATTTGCAGATAACTTATGGAGGTCACAAGTACAAGCTTCCTAGAGATTTTGTTGCCTTGTGAGTTGTGACTGCTAATTTAAACTGTACATATGGTCTGGAGGAGCCTACAGCATCTTGTAATTTGTGTGAGCTCCTCGATGGATGAGTATTGTAGACTTGTAGCTGGGTGAGAGAGAGTATGGAGTTCAGTTGAACGGACCTGGTGGAGTACTTTAGCTTTCCTGTCCAAATGGACCTGTAGTGAAACTTTTTACAGAAATGGACGGGTAACTTTTTAACAGGCATGACATGTACTGTGGATGCGTACCATTTGCAGTAGAATGTCATGGACTGCGTTTCAAAAAAAGAAAAGGAAGAATATCATGGACTGTTGGATAGCGGAGCTTTTGCCTGTGATTGCGATTGCTATTGGAAACAAAGATTATTTACAATTACAAACCAAACCTCGATTAATTCTGAGAGAAAAACGCAAAGAAGATGCATGCCATTTTGTTTCATCAATTTTGCTTAAAAGAATTAATACACTTGATTATGCTATACAAGCAAGCTGCTGCTGCTGCAAACAAACCAAAAAAATCACCAATCCAACAAAAGAAAAAGGGAAATGAAAAGGAGGGGATGCGTAATGCGCTTGCGGGAGAGCTTTGCACATTGGCAATGGCAGATCCGTAATGAAGTTAGGAGCGTTTGGATTGGAAGGCGGCGGAGAAGTTGGGGATCCTGTCGAGGTGGCGGAGTGCGCGCTCCGCCGTCTGCCGGGTGCGCGGGTCGCCGTTGCGGTACGCCTCCACGAGCGCCGACGCCACCGTCTGGTCGGCCGCCACCTCCCCGGCGATCTCCTCCACCCGCAGGATGCGCTCCACCGCCCACACCGCCCGCCGCTGCAGCGCCTCCGTGCGGCTCTCCACCAGGATGTCCACCACCGGCCGCAGCCCGTCGGCTTCCCCTAGTACCACCACCCCTTCCCTCGCGTCCACGCCGTCGCACACCAGCGTCGATAGCGCCGCCAGCACCGCCTCCACCACCCGCCCGTCCAGGTGGTCCAGGCACGCCACGAGCCGCTCCACCGCCTTGCGGCCGTCCGCCTGCGCCAGGCAGAACGTCTCCCGCAGCGAGCAGAACCCGCCGTGCACGCGGCAAACCCCCGCGGGCGTCGCCGCAGCCGCTGGTTTCCTCCCGAAGCACGCGCACGCGTGGCCCGTCGGCGGCGAAGGTGGAGGGGGCACGGTCGTCAGGTGGCTCGACTGCAGCGACAGCTTCTCCAGCGCCATCGCCGAGTAGAGCTGCACCGTGTCCATGCCGTTGGTGTGGAGCAGCTCGACGAAGAGCGGCGCCAGGCCGGCCTCCCGCACGAACTCGATGTACTCGGCGTCCTCCTCCAGCGCGCACGTCACCCGGTACATCACCTTCACTACGCCCTCCGTCAGCGGCGTCACGTACCGGTTCCCGCCGCGGATGGTGCCCCGCCGGAGCTCCGCCAGCTTGGGTGCCAGCGCCCTAAACGCCCCCAGGTCGAACAGCTGCCGGGTCAGGCTGGAGTCCCCCTCAGGGAGGTCGCCGAGCAGCCCCACGGCGGCCGCCTGCTCCTCCGTGACGCCGCCGCCGTCGGAGGAGATGGCCCGGAGTAGGCTGCTCAGGCTTCCCCCAAGGGCGTCGGCGAGCTCGGCGCCCATGTAGGGGGCGAGGTTGCGTAGGAGCTTGAGGGACTCGACGCGGATGTCCCGGTGCGCGGCCTCGATGAACTGGATGATGCTGATGGTGGCGCCGGAGCTCTTGACCGCCGCGACTACGTCGGAGACCGTCGCTGGGGAGCTGGTGAGGCCGGCGAGGACGCTGAGGAGCCTGCACCCGATGGCCGGGCCGGTGTTGCTGATGAGATGGAGCAGGCTATGCACGACGTCCTCCGAGAGGAGCGTCCTGCGGCGGCCACGGCAGCCGTCGTCGTCGAGCGGGATGGAACGGAAATCAGCGCCTGAGGCGACGAGGTTGGCGAGGATGGTGGCGGCCATCTCCTTGAGCTTCATCGGCAGGTGTCCCGTGGAGAAGAGGACGTCGTTGACGAGCGGCGGCAGGACGCCGGCGCGCTGCAGCAGCAGCTTGGCGCTCGCCTCGCTGGAGGATATCTCCCTGAGCGCCTTGAGCGTGGCCTCCCTCGCCGGCGTGGCGCCGGTCGTGAGCATCCCCACCAGCAACGGCCCGGCCTGCTCGGCCACCGTCGCCTTGTCGTCGTTGGCCAGCGCGAGCTCACCGAGGTAGTCGGCCATGGCGACCTGCGTCTCCGGCTCGCCGTGGAGCAGCCTGGTGAGGAGCGGCTGCAGCCTACCGTTGTCGGCCATCTGCTTGACGTTGGCGTCGAACCGGTCGAGGTTGCGGAGCGTGCTCTCCGCCTTGTCGACGGCGACGGCGCTCTCCGACTTGCTGCTCCCCATCCCGACCAGCAGCAGGATGGCGCCGTACACCGCGCCGATCCGCTCGCACGTCGGCTCGTGCCCCGACAGTTCGTGCAGCAGCGAAACCGCCAGCTCCCGCTCCTGGACATGCTCGTTCGACAAGAACTTGATGATCGTGCGTATCGTGTCGCCCTTCCCCAATTCCTCCTGCATATCAAAACAAAAATTGATAAATTTTCGCTTGGTTTCTTTCACAATTAATCTATTTGGGGGTGAAATTTGGATGAAATTTGCGACCTTGTTGTCGTCGTTGTCCTCGACGAGGACGCGGAGGACCTGGAGGGACTTGAGCCGGTGCCGCCTGCTGCCGCTCTTGAGCATCTCGGCGACGGCTCGGACGACGCCGCGGCGGCGGACGAGGTCCTTGCTGGCGGCGCTCCTCTGGCATATCTGGGAGACGTATACCAGGGCGCGCAGCGCGGCTTCCTCCTCCTGCTCCTCCTCGTCGCCGCCGGCGTGGAGCGGCAGGCGGCCGACGCCGACAAGGGAGGCGCAGGCGCGGTCGAGCTCCTTCTCCTCGTTGCGCGCCCGCCACTCGTGAATGACGCTGCGCAGCGCCACGCTGGGCGTCACCTCCGTGGTCTGGAGCTCCCGCTGCGTGAGTGGGCACGTCGGCCGGCGGCCGTTATCCCGGCACTCCCGGAACCACTTGAGGATCGCCTCCCGCTCGAACGTCTGCCCGGTCTCGATCGTCACCGGGTCTCGCATCACCTGCTTCGTCAACGGGCACGCGAACGCCTCGAACGCGCCTTCCTCCTCCTTCCACTGCTCCTCCGACAGCTCCACGCCGTCTCCCGCCATGAATTCTCTCTCTTCTCCGGCCTCTGCAGCAGCGGCTAATCGTACTGATCACCAATAATCGATGGAGTTCAAGCGGATTAAACGAAAGAGAGCACTCACACAAACCTGGAGGAAGTATGGCCGTGATCCTGCGTAGGCGAGGGCTGGCCGGAGTTTGGTCTACTTGCGGCGGCGCCGGTGGAGGACCGAGCTCGCGAGTCGTGGCGTGGCGGAGGAAGATGGCAAGGGTTGGTGGGTAACGAACGCCCGCCACGGCCACGTCGACTTGTTCTGGGCTTTATTTTCTCACCTGCTAGCTGCTCCATGACTAGTTAGCTGCTGAGGTGTGCAGGCCGAAACAAACACACAATTCATCGGTTTATCATTAGTTGGTACATTGGCTATATTTCTTGGAGGGTGGAGGCTGATGCACCACGAACTTAACAACATCTGCATCACAATGCTAACATTGTTGGCTTTTGTAGTTCGCCCTTAAAATGAACGGGAGTTCTTGGCATTGAAAAAGAGGCAAAAGGTCTATTTTATGATCTTTAGGTCTTATTTTGAACAAAGGATTTACCGATAATTTTGCAGGATTTGAGTTCTGGAGTATAATATTTGCCTATATGATCCTTTGGAACAAGTATTGGGCATCTTTGAATCATATAAAATCTGTATGGAATGCCTCAATCCATGAGAATTTTATAATAAATTTAACATGATATTTAACCACAGAAAAAATTCTCTTTCGAGTTATTTATATCTTCTAAAATTCTATGATTTTCCTATTGTCTATTCAAGCAAACTTTCATGAATATTTCCTATGATATCCTCTGTTTTGCATTTACATTCATATTAAAATACTGTATTTTTATTACTGTGTTTTATCATTTCTACATTTTAAAGGAACACTTAACTTTTGGATAAGTAAAAAAAACTTTAGATTCCAAACCAAACTATTACAATTGTTCACTTTCTAAGGTTTGAACCACCCAAAACTATTCAATCACACAATACCATCGAAATTTTGGGGCATATATGGTTTAAAAATGAACGGCTACCATTATTTAAATTAAATAGTATCCAGTATTGAAATTCATGTTAATTTAGTTTCCCACAAGAAATTAGGATTACGAAATAGACTTCTTTCTTAAGTAAAAATACACCCCGTCCGATGAAATACTGCAAGGACCAAAAGCTCTTGTTAAAGATCAGTTCCTCACATGGATAGAAAAAAATTGTTGCGTTTACAAAGGAGGCCTTATATACTAACCACCATCGAGACACACTACGACCAAAAGCTATTGTTAAAAATACAACTTGTCTCTGTACCGTTGGTACTCAGCTGCTACTTGCGACTTGATGCGATGGGACCATGCAGGTAATCTAAACATCGCTGTCAATTGCTTACTGTTTTTCTTTACTCAACAGCCCATCAGGGTGAACAAAACCACTCGATTTTTATGAAACCGCCGGTGACCGATTATAAAACCAATTGGTTTTAGTTGATTTATATATAAGATTGACAAAAAATCATCAGTTTTTATCGGTTTTTGGTAAACCGGTAAGGAGTAGTTTTCACTTTAAAACGAAAAGATAAACCCGGGTGCCCATCCATCAAAATATTATTATTCTTTTTGCCGATGCATCAATCAGTATTAATGATCCACCTGTCCAAGTGAAGCAAGATAATTACTGTACTCTGGTCGTAAGATAAGATCGACTTGGGCTCTTTCGTTGATTTAAGGGCTATATCCACTTGAATCTCTCCTTTTCTTAAGAAACTCAACTAAACGATTTGGTCTGAACTTTTTCTTAGATAATGGATAGTCCGGTGAAAGAAGCTATGAATACTTCTATAAACTTCATAGCAAATCTAATACAAAGTACAAAAGGATGACAAGAAAAGAAATTTAAACCACACTAACCCAACAGGAATGCATCGTTGGTCAATATTTGTATGATCATTAACTTCAAACTCTGGCATGTATTTTGAATGAGTTGTTTGTTCTTCTAGCATTTTTTATAACTAGATTCAAAACCTTAGCTAATATATTGTCATGAAAAGTATATGGATATAAGATTTAGTAAGAGCTTGATTGGCAAGTTCTAAGACGGCGTGGATACTAGATGTGACGACCCAGGCCGCCATTACCAAAATAGCGTCCTTAGTCCATGGATCATTATTCACTAGAGACGTACTTTAGTGAATAATAATCCACATTAGAGATAGCAGAAGAATTATAGCTAGAAGATCCCACTAATTTTTACAAAACCCTGCCACGCAGGGCTGGAATCTTACACAGGGTCCTACATGTCTCCCCATTCGTAGCACTTGGACATCATACAAACTTCAACATCTCGGGTTTGTTGACATAGTTACAGGACTGCTACCCGGTATACATCTACTCATCCCATCCTTTATAATACACATTATAGTCATAGACATCATCCCCTGGACGTTCAGCACACCAAGCAGCATAGTACTGGTCCTCCAAACCCTCATTGGTTCCATTGATTTGCCCCGATGAATTGACCTCTATATATATATATAATTAATATCAAGGGTGAGTACTAGGTACTCAGCAAGCATCAGTAACAAAATGCAAGGCATGTTTATCAAATCATCATTCCCTCAATTATGATTCTTCCGAAAATATGGTTCTTGTCAGAAAAGTCCAAGTTTGATTATGTTTGTATAAATCTACTAATCACTTGCATAAAGAGAAAGAATCCCATTAGGCGCCCCTCGCCCGTGCCCGAGTGCCCGAGCCCGAGTGCCGTGTGCCCGAGATACTCGCGCCCGAGTGCCGTGTGCCCGGGATGCCGTGTGCCCGGGTGCTCGCGCCCGCGTGCCGTGTGCCCGGGATGCTTGCGCCCGAGTGCCGTGTGCCCGGGTGCCGTGTGCCCGGGGTGCTCGCGCCCGAGTGCCGTGTGCCCGAGTGCCTTGTGTGCCCGAGTACCCGAGTACCCCGCCAGTCTGCCCTTTTACCTTCTATAACACTGGACAAGACTTAGGATACAGAGTACTTTCTCTTATTTCCGTATATTACACCCCTTCATCCGGCGCTAAATATATGCGCATCAATGCACTTCATCGGCATTGTCTTGGGTTTTTCATCGCCCAAGCTATTACTACATCCCCTATACAGAGTGTAACAACTTGATAAGATACTAAACTCTGCTCACCTTTCGACGAGTACATGGTCGATATGGTTCTTATACGACACACTAATACAAGTGAGAATAATTTTAGTCCTTATGTTATAACCGTATGTAGAGGGTCCCGCCTCCATTCAAATCCCGTCCATGGGCACCCTCTACCCTCCTAATAAATAAGGGAAAATCAGTTGCTCCCTCAACTGATCTCTCCAGTATATATATTATCATCCATCTCTATGACTTACTTATTTTAAAAAAAATCATTTGATGCAAGGTGACAGTACTATAAAACAAAATATTATTTATGCAAAATAATTCAAATCACCATGTTCAAAGGTTAGCTTGCCTGGAATCTCGTAGTTGAGATCGAAACTAGCTGGCGCTCCCAACTGACCCGTCTCCACCTCTAATTCCTTTCCTGCATTCCCACCATATACCGCGAGGTTTAATTAAAATTTTAATAATATGAAAACAAACAATCCACAAATAAAGTGTGCCCACCTCTCTGTAGATTTACCGGAACTATATTTGGGTTATAGGGTATTGGGTTAGCTGTGTAAGTTACTAGTGTGCACCAACTAATTAACCCCTCTACTGTTTTCCTTCCTTATCCCTTCGTACAGGCACAAGGCAGCTAGCATTTCCCTTCTTCTTCCTCCATCTGCTATAGATGTGGCTCTCTTGCTTGTGTATGGTTTGAGAACAATTAAATGTGTAACTACATCTTTTTGATTTAATAAGATTTCGGGTTGTTTCATCCTCCCTCCGTTAGAAAAGATTTCGTCCCCGAAATCAAAACTTACTTGAAAAGATTTGGGTAGTTCTCCTGTAAATCCTCCGCTTTCTCCCATGTTGCCTCACGGACTGAATGGTTTTTCCACTGCACCTTGCAAAATTTTATTGTTCTATTCCTCAACTTGTGCTCTTCCACTTCTAATATCTTGGTTGGGTACTCCTCATAGGTTAAATCTGATTGTAACGGGACATCTAGATTGGTTAGTTGTTCTGACGGTTCTCTAAGACACTTTCTGAGCTGAGATATGTGGAACACATTGTGTATCCTGGACAGTTGCTTGGGTAATTCTAGCTGATAGGCCACTGCCCCTTTCTTCTCTAATATTTTAAAAGGACCCACATATCTTGGACTGAGTTTCCCTTTGACTCCAAACCGACGAATTCCACGCATGGGTGACACTTTCAAATATACAAAATCCCCAGGTGTGAATTCTAGTTCCCGCCGATGTCGATCCGCGTAACTCTTCTGCCTGCTTTGTGCAATTCGGAGACGCTCTTTGATCATTTGAATTCTCTCATCATTCTCTCTAACTATATCAGGACCCATCAATGGCTTCTCACCAACTTCATACCAGCATATAGGGGACCGACACTTCCTACCATACAATGCTTCATATGGAGCCATTTGTATGCTTGCATGGTAACTGTTGTTGTAGGCAAACTCAGCTAAGTGTAGATGCTTGTCCCATGATTCTCCAAAGTTCATCACACATGCCCTCAACATATCCTCAAGAACCTGATTTACTCTCTCGGTTTGACCATCGGTTTGTGGGTGGTAGGCTGTGCTGAAATTTAAATGTGTCCCAAGGGCATTCTGAAGGCTCTTCCAAAATTTTGAGGTGAACACTGACCCACGGTCTGAAGTTATAGTTTTTGGCACACCGTGGAGTGAAACTATCCTTTCCAAGTATAGTTCAGCTAGTTTTTCAAAAGAATATCTTTGGTTTGTAGCAATAAAGTGTGCTGACTTGGTGAGTCGGTCTACCACAACCCAAATAGTATCCTTCTTGTGTACTGTCATAGGTAACCCTATAATGAAATCCATGCATATATCCTCCCATTTCCAATCAGGTGTTTCAAGTGGCTGTAGCAATCCCACAGGGCGTTGGTGTTCTGCTTTTACTTTTTGACAGATGTCGCATGTCGGCGAAATGGGACTGGGAGTCCCACGTTCTGCGGGGACGCGTGGGTCTCCGGCCACGTCAGCTTCCCCGGGGCCTACGGTCAGAAACAAGAAACGGCCAACAATGCTAAGTGCCTCGGGCCCGGGCACCGCCCGGGCCCGGGTGTACCTTCCCGGGCGCGTCACAATGATGGCCCGCCCCCTCCACGGGCCTCGCCGCCGAGGACATTCCCGGCCCCGGTTCTACCTTCGGGGCCCGGGCCAGCAATCCCAGTCTCGGCAGGCGTCCCCGGGCACGGAGCTGGAGTATTCCGGTGCTCGGGCCGCGCCCCCGTGCCCGGGACCCCCGGCCTCGGTCCCGGGTCTCGCCTCCCGGACCCGAGGACCGCAGCCTCGGACCCGGGCGTTGAGATCGGGTCCGGGGCCTACATGTCGGTCACCAAGGAGCTCGGAACCTAGCGCGTGCGCGGAGGGACGCTTTCCACCTATCGCCCGCTCGAGCAGGCGTGAGCTCCCAGGACGGCCCCCCGTGGGCCCACTCCCTGTGTAGTCAGAAGCTCTTTGACTATGGAGGGCTCAATTCGCTGTACATCTACTGCGCAGTCAGAGCCTTTTTGACTTCGGTGGCAAGGGCGTGCGCCGAAGTCAAGCAGTCAGAGATGCTTGACTTCGGCAGTGTGCCCCGTCACATCCCGTCGCGTCCTCACGACTCCACCGCCCGCTGTATACCAACTCCGGCGTGGGTTCGGCAGGCGGACGCGTCTAGCAGGCGGACGCGCTCGTCAAGACGGTGACAAGACAGCGATAAGACAAGCCATACCTGCTCTCTCATGTAGCTCTCTCTCCCTATCAGCATGTATCTTGGCACTGTGCAATCCCCTTGCTCTATAAAAGGAGGACCAAGCCACGGACTGAGAGAGGACCTCTAGCTCCCAGCTCTCAGCACCCGAGCTCATTCTCAACCTACTGCTCTTCTTCTCCGGCTCCGGCCGCGTGCTGAGCTCATCTTGTACATAGCAAACCACATCATCTCCACATAGCATACACACAGGAGTAGGGTTTTACGCTCCGGCGGCCCGAAGCTGTATAAATCCTCCCGTCTCCTCTGTGCGCCTCTGTTCATCGTCTTCCCCAGCACCCTGCGCGATTACTACGCTTCGGACGGTCCGGACCCGCATCGGACGGTCCGGACCCTTCTGCTTCACCGCGGTTCGGACGGTCCGGACTCGCTTCGGACGGTCCGAACCCCGCCTCTTCTACGTCTTCTTCGCCTATCTTTCTTCTACACCTGACGCCGGCTACACCTGAGAACTACTCCCCTGGCCGAATCTAAAAAGGGGGGGTCTCCCGACTTCCCACCGTCGAGGTTTCATCCTCCGACATCGCACTTAGCTACATACTCTGCAATTTCCCTCTTCATACGAGCCCACCAAAAGTTTCCTTTCAGATCTTTGTACATCTTGGTACTCCCTGGATGGATGGTGTATAGGGTATCATGGGCCTCACGTAAAATTATTTCTTTGATTTCTTGATCATTGGGTACACATATCCTGTTATGATTCCATAGATTTCCTTCGCTGTCCGATCTGAACCGAGAGGGCACGCCTGCCTGAATTCTTCTCACTTCTTCTTTAATAAAAGCATCAGCTGATTGTCGTTCCTTTATTTGATCCAGTAATGTGGGATGAAATACCATGGTAGCGATGTTAGCTTCTGTTGTACCAATTCTCAACTCTACTTCCATTCTAGCTAAGTCCAGTAGCAACTCTTTTGCATATTCTGTGACCTTTATGTGACTGCAATGTGCTTTCCTACTAAGAGCATCAGCGACCACATTCGCTTTTCCAGGATGATAGTTAATGCTCAGATCATAATCTTTTATGAGTTCAAGCCATCTCCGTTGTCTCATATTGAGTTCCTTTTGTGTAAATATGTACTTAAGACTCTTATGGTCACTGTATACTGTGCACTTAGAACCATATAAGTAGTGCCTCCATATTTTTAAGGCATGTACCACAGCTCCTAATTCAAGATCATGGGTGGGGTAATTTAACTCATGTGGTTTCAATTGGCGGGAAGCATATGCTATTACTCGGTCCTTCTGCATCAATACACATCCTAGGCCAATCCTGGAAGCATCACAATACACAACAAATTCTTTACCATTTTCAGGTAAGGCTAGTACTGGTGCCGTAGTCAAGCGTTTCTTGAGCTCCTGGAAACTCCTCTCACAAGCCTCTGTCCAATTAAATTTAGCTTCCTTCCTAAGTAGTTTGGTGAGAGGTAAAGCTATCTGAGAGAACCCTTTTATAAATCTGCGGTAGTAGCCTGCCATTCCCAAAAAGCTACGTACTTCGGTTGGATTTGTTGGGGGGTCCCAAGACATAATTGTTTTGACATTGTTGGGGTTGACCTCGATCCCTCTCCCAGATATTATATGACCAAGAAAGGCTATTTGGTCCAGCCAGAATTCACACTTATTAAATTTTGCATATAATTGGTGTTCCCTTAGGATCTGTAGCACTATCCTCAGATGTTCAGCATGTTCTTCATTGCTCTTCGAATAAATTAGGATATCATCAATAAATACAACCACAAACTTATCCAGATATTTCATAAAGATTTTGTTCATTAGATTCATGAACATGGCTGGTGCATTAGTTAACTCAAAGGGAACCACGGTATACTCATGATGTCCATAACGAGATACGAAGGCAGTTTTCTCAATATCTTCTGCCCTCATTTTCATTTGGTGGTAACCAGACCTTAAATCAATTTTTGAGAAAACACATGCCCCACGAAGTTGGTCAAATAGGTCGTCTATCCTTGGCAAAGGGTATTTGTTCTTTATGGTCACACGATTAAGGTCTCGGTAGTCTGTACACAATCTGAGTCCTCCATCCTTTTTCTCTGTAAACAATATTGGAGCTCCCCATGGTGATATGCTTTCTCTAATAAAACCTTTTTCTGTTAACTCATCCAATTGCCTCTTTAACTCCACTAATTCTCCTGGTGACATCCTATAGGGGCGTTTTGCTATTGGTGCAGTACCAGGTAACAGCTCGATGGTGAACTCCAGCTCCCTGTTTGGTGGCATGCCAGGTAATTCACTAGGGAAAACATCAAGGAATTCCTGAACCACAGGTATATCTTTTACTTCTGTCCCCTGCATGCTAGCTGTGGTTATGGGAGTGTTCTCTAATGTTGTTCTATCTCCAAAGTAGGTTATCCTAGAACCATCAGATTTTCTTATGGATGCACATTTCAGTTCACAATCTATTGTCACTCCGTTAGTAGCTAGCCAATCCATACCCAAAATTACTTCCAACCCAGTTAATTCTATAGTGTACAGGTTTGCTAAAAATTTAGTATGCTGAATTATTATGGGCTGATCTTTGCATATGAAGTGTACTGCTATTATTCCCCCAGGTGTACTAACCCATAATGGTTTCTCTAGTGATGTGCATGTTAACCCATTCTTAATGACAAACTCCTGTGAAATAAAAGAGTGCGTAGCACCAAAATCGAAAAGTACAGTACCAACTGAAGGTAAGACAAGTAGTTTACCGGTGATAACATCTGTAGCCTTTCCAAGTTGCTCTGCAGTAACATGATTTAATCTAGCTTGTCCACCTGTTGGTCCCCCACGGGGTGTTCCTCTTACTACCAGGTTTGTA
Organism: Oryza meyeriana var. granulata; assembly: GCA_003991445.1. Classification (NCBI taxonomy): domain Eukaryota; kingdom Viridiplantae; phylum Streptophyta; class Magnoliopsida; order Poales; family Poaceae; genus Oryza; species Oryza meyeriana. Next base: position 24,969 of record RYFJ01003060.1, on the reverse strand, counting down.
GGCCCCCCTCGTCCAGCTGGTGGACGTTGAACCTGAACTTGTGGGCGTGGTAATGGAACTTGCTGCACATAGGGTGCAGGCAATCTAGCAGGGTAAGGGCAATTGAGCCGGTGATGTCCACTTTTACCACAGTTGAAACATGCACCACTACCTGTCTGACAATCTCGTGTAAAATGCTTTCCTCCACACTTTCCACACTTAGGAACCATAGGTGTGTTGACGCCGAAAACCGCCGGGGTGTGGTTCGGCGTCAGGTTGACACGCGAAGGCCTGGGAGATCTGCTTAACTCCAGTGCAGGTCCTAAAGTCTTGAGGTTCGTAGGCGTGCCAGTCAATTTGACCCTGTAATTGACAAGGAGAAAGAAATGTTAAATTCGCGAGCCAATCGGCTGGAAGCCGGCTTGGACTCATCTCATCGGCCGATGGCCGATACACACTGTAGCACTTATACATCGGTTTAGAGCTGACGATGGCAGGAGCAATAGCATAATAATACACAAATATCGTGCTAGCCGATCATCGAAGGGATACTCAAAAACCGGCTATAAACTTGGTAAAATAAGCAAGTATAATGCATAAGTAAATAAATCAAATAAATCCTAGCCGATCATAGTTTAGTGTTACTGGTGTTGCCATGAAGATATGCCTGTGCCCGGGCCCTTGCTTACATCGGCTCCCAGGGTCTTCATCCGCTGCCCGGGCCCATACACTGGTCCTTACCTAAGCTCGTGCCCGGGCCCTCACCTGGGGTCGTGCCCGGGAACCTGCTTGTACTTGTACTTGGATCGGCAGAATAAACCCATCGGCTAGTCCTTAGCTGATTGTAACAATAATACAGGCAGGAATATGTGATAAGGCATGCAATAACATAAATGATAGATAATTGATAAGCTAGCCGACTACTGAACAGAACGAGTATAGAATAAGACAATGAATAAATGTAGTCAGCTTTGACAGATAACTTATCGGCTAAGCACTCCGATAACACCATCGCACAACACCATCGGCTCATCAAGAGTAAAGCTATTATCGTTGGTCTAGTAGATCGGACCCAACCGTTGCAGCACAGACCAACAATGATAACGATACCTCAATAGGCCGATAGATATGATGCGACCGTGATGAAAATAACTTACCGGCTATGCACTCCGATAAAACGCCTGCACACAACGCATCGGCCTAGCAGGATCGACTTATCACTAGCAGTTCAGTAGGTCGGACCCAACCGATGCAGCACGAACCGATGATAAATCGCTCCCGGTAAGCCGATACGATCTATGCACGCGTGATGTGATATACCTAATCAATCTATGAGGTCAAACTGAACTGATGCAGCCATAGATAAAGTAAATATATCGTGGTAAGCCGACTACCATAAACCGATTAGAATATCGGACCTAACCGAGGAAGTCCTAGCCGATAGGTAGCCGGGGTGACGAGACTTACCCTCTCGCAGGAGTTCGGACCTAACCGATGCAGCCCGGCTCGAGAAGCAGGATCCCGTCGAAGGGGTGGCGATGCGCCGAATTTGTATTGATCGTTGTGATTCTTTACAATGTGCCCGGGCGTACGTATATATACCCCGAGTTACATGAGTCCTTTTAGGACACGGTTCACGATTTCCTAATTACAATAGAAAATACTAACAAGACCTGACCGGACACGAGGTTAGGTTTCCTAAAGATAAACACTTTCCTAATTAATAGGTACAGTAGATAATTGCCAAACAGCGGTCTTCACGGCTCCTCTCTAGAGTCGGTTTCTTTTGGACCAATTCCCGTCGTTTGACTGCAATTTCCCCTTTGACCGACTCTAACACAGGGCCTTACCAAATTTTGGCGTTAACAAGGTGTTATAGGTTGCCGGTTTGCAATCATAGGTCGGGGTGGTGGCATCTGGTAACGCACCCGCCCTTGCATCATTGAGCGAGGATCCATCCTTGCTTTCTTCCTCCTTTCTTCATTCAGATTAGCCTGCTCATTCTCTAAAATGATAGCCCTGTTCACTAGGTCCTGAAATTCCGTAATCCCCTGAATGGATAGATGCACCTTAAGTATAGAGTCTAATCCCTTCATGAACTTGTACACCTTCTTTGATTCAGTGTTTACATCTTCTGGGGCATATCTTGCCAACTCATTAAATTTGTTCAAGTAGTCTGTTACTTTCTTGCCATCTTGCATTAGATTGTCAAATTCTTTTCTCTTGAGATCGACTTTTCCTTGTGGGACATGAGACTTACAAAAATTTTCTTTGAACTCCTCCCAGCTGATGGGGTGGTTGTTCGTCCTGTTATTACGAAAATTTGCTAACCATGTTGCTGCTGGTCGATTTAGTTGATGTGATGCATATCGTACCTTCTCTTCATCTGAGCAGCCCACAGTCTCTAATTTCTTCTCAATTGTTACCAGCCAATCAGCAGCCTCAAGTGGGTCAACAGCCTTAGAAAATGTCGGTGGATGAGTCTGTAGAAATTCTCCTAAACTAACTCCTGCATTAAGTCGACGTAGTCCATTGGGTGCTAGACTAGCTAGTATCACTTCAAGTATACGGTTCTGACTCTCCTGGGATTCCCTCCTAGAGCTCTCCATAAATTTCAAGATATCTGCTAAATTCCCCGATCCAATATTAGCCGCTGAAGCTTCGGCATTCCCATGTTCAGGGAAGTTTGGAAGCTGTCCTTGACCGGGCAGGACACTTTGATTCTCAGAAGGTGGATTGCTCCCATCAGTGTTATTTGCATTGGAGCCCAGCCGAATAACAAGATCTTGCTCAGCTAAGCCATGGCGATTGTCCATCCTGCATGATGTAGTTGGAGAGGTCATTCAGATGTATTGAGAAACCCTTCACTGCTGGAACAAATGAGTATGCAGGCAAATGATCTGCGATCTATTTGTCTGGGGTGGCAACTAAGGTAGATTTCTAATTATTTACTGGAATAGCGTTCGGAGACACGTAGCATGCTCTCTTCTCTCTCTCCTTTTTTTTTGTTTTAATATGATTATGATTATTATTATTATTATTATTATGGGTCACCCCTTCTTTCTTTCTAACTATCACATAGTATCATAACTCCTCATAGCACACAACATAGCTAATATAGCAGTGTACACAGCAGGTTATGTACAGCCAGGGTACATGAGTTCTAATATACACATAGCCACAACTAAGCTACTGGTCCTGTCCATCTAGTACTGCATATTACATAAGGCACATTACACCATACAATGCATAACTATACATTCTCATTTCTTAGTGGCAAACACTGTTGCTACTCTGACCAGAAAGTATAAGGCTACTTCCAAACCCAAAGTCTGTATGCAGGTTGCTTGTGTCATGAATCTCTTGCCTAAAGGCTGAAGGGTATGATCTGATCCGCTGGCCACTACCATCTCAAGGCCCTTGCTGTCACTGCTACACACGTCATGGCTGCCATTGCCGCTACTTCCAGCATTGTCGCCCTATTGTTATGATCCTTATTCTCTGGTATCAGTAGTCCAAGTGCACGTGCATACGCCCAGTTAGCCGAATGCTCCATGCTTGCCCACGGGCTAACACTCCTGTATGGGTGAATAGAGCTAGAGCTTGATGGTAGTGAAGCCATGGATTGGGAACTTGGTTGCTCTGGCTGGGGTGGCAATGGGGGCTTGCCTACATGGTCAACTTGTATCTCTTGTGGCATGTTGTTCAGTTCAGGCAGGGGTGATGATGGTGGGATGGCTAGTTGTGGTATAGCTGCTGGTGGTGGAATAATGGGTGTGTCAGGATCCTCTACTGCTTCCACTTCTGGTTCTGGTTCTGGTTCTGGTTCCTCCTCATTTGGTTCTTCCTCCCTCTTCTCCTTGCTCTACTTCATCCTCATTGATATTATTTGGTATAGGTGCAAGATTAAGGGGACCACCAGGGACCAAGAGACTTATATGCTGCTTCGAGGCAAGCTCTATCATCTCACTGATTCTATAGCATTGTTCCCAGAATTGTACTGCCTCTTGGGACCTAGTAATTGTCTCCTTTTGAGAATGATATGTCATCATGTCTGCAATCATCACCATGTTAGAGGTGATTCTACAGATTGATGGATCAGCAGTGGGTTGGGCTGATGAAGATCTATCCCCGAAGTTTACTCCACTGCATTCACTTAGGTGGGATGGTTCTGGACCCCTCAAGTCAAGTGCTGGTAAATCCCTATAGCCAGTGGAGAGTAGGTGTGCCCCAAAATAAGCTCTTAAAGTGTGCATAGCTTCCTTGGCAACCTCCTGTAAATGCAGGCCCTCATCATGGCAGTACCGAATAGTGGAATGCTCTCTACGGAAGTTGGTATCTAGGGGAATTCCAGTAATCGTCACTCCAATTTGCCGGCTAGACCCATCTTCTGGTATCTCCTCAAAGAATTCTGGACAAGGAGCACCAAGCTCTTGCATCATTTGCCAAAGTAATAGGACATGCTGACCACGGACTCTCGATGGTGGAATTCTAATTCGAACCATCCTGCAACATGGATCTAATTAGTATGGTGGTCAAGTTAAATAAAAAAAAATCTACCTACTATACTAACGAGCGTATTTGATAGTACTTCCCACTATGTACTACCATATACTAGAAAGCTAAAACTAGGATACCTCCTAGGTTATGCCAAAAGAAAATTTTAGGACCCACTTCTTAACGGTTTCTAACTATTTGCGTGGCCCTCGAACCATTGCTCTGATACCACCTGTGACGACCCAGGCCGCCATTACCAAAATGGCGTCCTTAGTCCATGGATCATTATTCACTAGAGACGTACTTTAGTGAATAATAATCCACATCAGAGATAGCAGCAGAATTATAGCTAGAAGATCCAACTAATTTTTACAAAACCCTGCCACGCAGGGCTGGAATCTTACACAGGGTCCTACATGTCTTCCCATTCGTAGCACTTGGACATCATACAAACTTCAACATCTCGGGTTTGTTGACATAGTTACAGGACTGCTACCCGGTATACATCTACTCATTCCATCCTCCATAATACACATTATAGTCATAGACATCATCCCTTGGACGTTCAGCACACCAAGCAGCATAGTACTGGTCCTCCAAACCCTCATTGGTTCCATTGATTTGCCCCGATGAATTGACCTCTATATATATATATAATTAATATCAAGGGTGAGTACTAGGTACTCAGCAAGCATCAGTAACAAAATGCAAGGCATGTTTATCAAATCATCATTTCCCTCAATTATGATTCTTCCGAAAATATGGTTCTTGTCAGAAAAGTCCAAGTTTGATTATGTTTGTATAAATCTACTAATCACTTGCATAAAGAGAAAGAATCCCATTAGGCGCCCCTCGCCCGTGCCCGAGTGTCCGAGCCCGAGTGCCGTGTGCCCAAGATACTCGCGCCCGAGTGCCTCGCGCCCGAGTGCCGTGTGCCCGGGATGCCGTGTGCCCGGGTGCTCGCGCCTGAGTGCCGTGTGCCCGGGGTGCTCGCGCCCGAGTGCCGTGTGCCTGGGTGCCGTGTGCCCGGGGTGCTCGCGCCCGAGTGCCGTGTGCCCGAGTGCCTTGTGTGCCCGAGTACCCGAGTACCCTGCCAGTCTGCCCTTTTACCTTCTATAACACTGGACAAGACTTAGGATACAGAGTACTTTCTCTTATTTCCGTATATTACACCCCTTCATCCGGCGCTAAATATATGCGCATCAATGCACTTCATCGGCATTGTCTTGGGTTTTTCATCGCCCAAGCTATTACTACATCCCCTATACAGAGTGTAACAACTTGATAAGATACTAAACTCTGCTCGCCTTTCGACGAGTACATGGTCGATATGGTTCTTATACGACACACTAATACAAGTGAGAATAATTTTAGTCCTTATGTTATAACCGTATGTAGAGGGTCCCGCCTCCATTCAAATCCCGTCCATGGGCACCCTCTACCCTTCTAATAAATAAGGGAAAATCAGTTGCTCCCTCAACTGATCTCTCCAGTATATATATTATCATCCATCTCTATGACTTACTTATTTAAAAAAAATTCATTTGATGCAAGGTGACAGTACTATAAAACAAAATATTATTTATGCAAAATAATTCAAATCACCATGTTCAAAGGTTAGCTTGCCTGGAATCTCGTAGTTGAGATCGAAACTAGCTGGCGCTCCCAACTGACCCGTCTCCACCTCTAATTCCTTTCCTGCATTCCCACCATATACCGCGAGGGTTTAATTAAATTTTTAATAATATGAAAACAAACAATCCACAAATAAAGTGTGCCCACCTCTCTGTAGATTTACTGGAACTATATTTGGGTTATAGGGTATTGGGTTAGCTATGTAAGTTACTAGTGTGCACCAACTAATTAACCCCTCTACTGTTTTCCTTCCTTATCCCTTCGTACAGGCACAAGGCAGCTAGCATTTCCCTTCTTCTTCCTCCATCTGCTATAGCTGTGGCTCTCTTTCTTCTCTCCCAACTCTACTCCAAAAGCTGGTGCCTCACTGCAGCTGGCGACCTTGGTGCTTGGCACCACCAAAGGCCAGCTCTAAGATAAGTGCTACAACTTTCTCCTTTCTAGTCCCCTCCTTCCAATGCCTCTATTAATACTTCCCCTTCTTTTCTAGCCAGATCTGCGTGAAGGCACTAAGAGACTGCTTCCAAGTGCTTGCTTGTTTTATGTGGGATTTGCTAAGGGATAGCCATGGTGGCATGAGAAATCACCTGATCTCTGCTTCTAGTGTATTCTTGCTGGATCCCCACAAGCTCACAAGCTAGCGGACTCCCACCTGCAGATTCAGCTCTCTACAAGTCGGCCCTTCTTCTTGCTGGCTCACCCCCCCCCTTCCACCTCTTAGCCAAGTTGATGCTGGTGCTCTACATCACCATTTGGAGGTTGATTGGCTACAAATCTTGGGATGGTTGGGTAGGGGAGATGAAGATGAAGAGGGATTGGTTTTCCTTACCGTGCTAACTGGCTGGATGTGAAAGTGAGTATTGTTCTCCCGTCTACCACACTTACTCCTGCCATTCCATCTTATATCTATACCAAGAATTGTTGGAATGGTAGCCCATGCCTCTCCCTGTTGATTTACTATTTGTGTGGGTGTGTGTCACGAGTTCACTCGGTGAGAAACTTTTACCCACTCCTTGCACTGTGTCCCTATTGACCACCTTGACCGAGTGAGGATGTGGCTCTCTTGCTTGTGTATGGTTTGAGAACAATTAAATGTGTAACTACATCTTTTTGATTTAATAAGATTTCGGGTTGTTTCACTAGATTCTTTATTTTCGCTTCCTTCAATTTAACAAAGGGACTAGTTCAAAAGAAAAGCTCGTATTAGTATTGAAAAAGTAAGTCAATATAGCGGAACGACGACTAATTTTCCTGATCTTGTCAGCCATTGATCAACCATAGACATGCCAGATAATGACACAGGAACACACGATATTTGTTAATGAGATTCAATAGAAGTCTAATTTCCGGGGCTCTGATTATGGACGCTCCTCCCTAATCAACATAGCACACATAATCGCTACGAGTCCATGGCCTCGCCGCCATCCTCTCCCGCACGTATGTGCTACATTGTCGTCACCATGGTTACATTGTGGTGCCCTCTCTCTATTTAAAGGGTTGCCGGGTTACAGAGTCCGATACTAACTCTAACCCCTACCACCTAATATAACTCCAAGTCCAACGTAACCTAATAGGACTAGTATATTCGACACCTATTCTAACAAACTCCACCTTGACGAATATACATCAACTAGAAGCAGTAGAATCACAATATCAATTCACCAGTCCTCCAGACTTGGATTGTCTTCTTTGCAGCTTCACCATGAGCCGCTTGACGAGTCTGCGCAAGACTCGCTGCTATTAAAGCAATAGCTATCCTAATACCAGCTTCCTTCTGGACTCCACCTGCAATAGTGCACCCTCGCAACTTCTAAAGATGCGCCTCCACCTTCTTTTCAGTCATCACAGTCGTTTTTCCCTTTATGATCTTCATGGTCTTCCTATTTTGATTAGCTTGGAATATTAACACTTCTTCATGCAAGATTCTAAGTGAAATCAGACTCCTCTTTAGCCCTAGCACATGTCTAACTCCTTGAAGAACATGTTCACCTCTATCTTCCATCTTGATTTTGACTTCACCTACTCTTACGGCCGGATAACCTGTGTCATCGCATAAGTAGACAAAACCAAACTCACCAGACTGGTATGAAGAGAACCACTCCTTCCTTGGTGTCACATGAAATGAGCTAGCCGAATCCAATATCCACGCTTCCGCATCCGTAGATTGTACACTTGACATAGTGAGAAGTTCACCATTGCTATCCGAGTCACTTGAATTAATTACCAAATTAGCCTTAGCTTTTCCCTTCAATGTTGGACACTCTTTGCATATATGTCCCCATTCATCACATCTGAAGCACTGCACCATCTTCTTCTTCTTGTTTTTCTTTACCTTATGCCCTACATGCTATTTTTTGACTAGCAAATCTTCCACTTGAGATTTTTCACCTTTCTTGTTCTTTCTCATCTGATCACGAGCCAACAACGCAGAAGTGATATCTTTAGTTTGGATAATCTTCTTGCCATACGTCAAAGTAGTCACCACATACTCATACGATTCAGGTAATGAACACAAAAGAACTATGGCCTTGTCCTCATCGTTAACTTTCACATTCATCTTCGCAAGATCTGTGACCAGTTGATTGAAGACATTTACGTGCTCTGTCAGATCTACCCCTTCCTGCATCTTCAGCCCATACAACTTCCACTTCAGATACAACTTATTGGTTAGAGTCTTGAACATAAACTGAGCTTCCAACTTCTCCCAAATTATCTTTGGTGAGGTCTCCTCCATTACATGGTACATGATCTGATCTGAGAGACACAACCGTATCGTCGCAGCCGCCTGCAATTGCATCTCCTCCCAATCGTCATCCTCCATCATAGCCGGTTGGACCCCCTTCAAAGCCTTTGAAACTCCTTGTTGAGTTAACAAATCTTTGACCCTAGTCTACCATAAGTCAAAATTTCCGGAGCCATCAAATTTCACCAAATCTAATTTCATACCTGTCGACGTCATCTTGCCAATCCACAACCCACGACCTGACTGGCCTGTTGCTACCAGAATACTCGCCCTTCTCACCGAACTTTTCAGCACTGTCTATACTAATCTGTCCAGTATCGTCTGTCTTCATCTTCACAATCTCGTCTTGTGGTTCGATCTTAGACATCAACTAGCAGCACTGCCTATTTGCTATAGCCGATCTGATCTGGATCGGCCGCCCGCACCCATGCGCCTCCTTCCCAAAAACTCATGCAAATCGTCGTTGCCTGCTAATAGTCTATCCGAGCCTTTTCTGGTTGTGTTGAATCTCTGTGCACCTTGCCTCTATTTTCAATCGCTATGCTGATCTCTTGGTGGTGCCCTTTTAAGGCCCTCTACAGCGTGTCGCCTAAGTGCTGCCTAGAAAGGAGACAGAAAAGTAGAGCACCCACTCCTGCCACTGTGGGAGGTGACTCCAACTCTGAGTGACGCTAGAAATAAATGGAGCGGTGAATGTTGTTGCGCCGGTTCTAACTCATTAAAAAATTATAAAGCTACAGTTACAGCAGTTGGCCGTTGAGCATTGAAGACGAGCAACGGTCACATGACCGTTCTCTACTTCCAAACCACTACGCTCTCCTCCTAGGGACCCAGACCACTACCCTATATATACATATACAGGGGCAACACCGCAACATACATGACCGCTCATTCAAATCTGCCTTCCATAAATCTGCCTTTCACAAATCTGCCTTTCTTTGTAGGCATGGACAGCTCTTCCTCTTTCACAAACATGATGAATTCTGCATTCACAAGTGTTGATCCAGAAAAATAGGTTAGTCAGCAGCATCATTTCCCCTCACCCCAATACCCCATGAGCTATCCACCATCACAATTTCCTCCAAATTTCACCCCCATATCACGAATATTCAATCCTTTTGGAGCCCAGTCAATTACCCACAATTTCCATACACACAAGGATATCCTGGGAGTTCTTACCAGGGTGCTGTGGGTGTGGGACAACACCCCACACGGAGGCAGTCAAGGGTTCACGTTGGGTCTATAGCCTTTGTCAAGGTAGTCGTGCCACCGATTCGCGAGCTGATGAGAGTAGCCCGGTTGGTTCAGCTTCTCCAGTGTCCAAGGGCAACACTTGGTGTAGATCCTGTCGAAGAAGCAGTTTGGAGTGAGAGGAGTGAGAGCAGCCCTGAGGAGTTAGAAAAGAGAGAAGGCGTGTACATTGGGGTCAAGATAAAATCTTTCGGCTAATAAGTGCTTGATAAAACATTCCACAGATCCAGTTATTGGAGTTGATAGAAGGGGAGATAGGTATTGGAAGGATGTTGCAGCAGAATACAACATGCATGCACCCAAAAAAACAGAGAAGAAGTGCTACTCAGTGCAAGAACCATTGGGCAAAAGACTATCCTTTTATTACCAAGTTTCATGCATGCTATGACAAGGCACAAAGGGAGCATGGCAGTGGTGAATCTGATGATCAAGTCATGGATAGAGCACGTGAAGATTACAAAGTAGCTGCCAAGACAAAAAGGCCTTTTGCACTAGAATATTTGGTGGAAGGCAGTGAAGGATCAGCCAAGTGGAGTAAAGCTTACCCGATTGAAGAAATGATGAATAAGAGAAGCCGGTTGAATGAATCAGGAGCTTATACTTCTTCAAATCCAGAGAGCGAAGATGCAGACCCTTCATCGAGGTGTCGACCACTAGGGCGAAATGCAGCCAAAGCTCAACAAAAAAACAAAGGAAAGTTAGTCTATTCAGAAGACATTATTTCAAATGATAATTTGCAGCAATTCAATGAACTTCAGTTAAGAAAAACAGTTGCTGCTGAGAAAATGGCTGAAGCAACACTTGCTCAAGCTGAAGCGGCAAAAACCAAAGCCGAGGCTGATAATAAAATGACAGATGCAGAGAAGGAAAAGACAAAGCTACAGAAAATGGAGATGTACATGGTGCTGCTTCGTACAGACACATCAGGTTATGATGAAAGAACCAAGGCAGGACATGACCAAATGTTGGCTTTATTAGCTAAGGACATTTTTAGTTGATACGATTTCATTTGTATTTGCTTGTTCCCAGTTCACTTGTACTACCTCTCCCAATTAGATCTACCTCTGAACTCGTATCACATCAACTAGCTGTTGTAAAAAACTAGCTGTTGGGTGTTTTGCAGTGTAGTCCTGTTACACATAAATATGGAGTCATATCACATCAAGTGGCTGTTGTACAAAAAACTAGCTGTTGGGAACTCTCTTCTATAAAAGGAGGCTAGCAGCAGGCCTGCAACACTCTTTCAGCCAGCTGAAACTCTCCATCTCTCTTTCAGCCCGCAGAAACTCTCCATCGCTCTTTCAGCAGCAAAAAACTCTCCAAGTCTTTTCAGCTAGCTGAAACTCTCCACCCCATTGGTGTCCATGGATCCAAATGGCCCAACAGAAATCCCTGAAAATTCTGATAGTAGTGTTACTATCAATCAGTTCTTTTGGGACTTCATGAATGATCCAATGGAGGCTCAGATTGAGGCAAAAATCAGACGTCAGATTGAGGCACAAATTAGAGGTACGCCTACTCAATACAGGAGGTTTCAAAGAAGGCACATAGAAAGAGATCGTGGTGCTGCTAGAGATAGATTAATGGCTGATTACTTTGTAGAGAATTCAGTATTCAATGATAACCAGTTTCGATGTAGGTATAGGATGAGGAGACAGCTATTTCTACGTATTGCACAGACTCTTAGTGATTGGTCTCCTTATTTCACAGAAAGGACTGATGCATTTGGAAAGGTGGGCTTTTCACCCTTGCACAAATGCACTGTTGCTATGCGGATGTTAGGATATGGCACACCTGCTGATATGTGGGATGAAAATCTACGGTGCTGAAAGCACAACTATTGAGTGCATGAATAACTTTTGCCGAGGTGTCATTGAGTGCTTTGGTCCTACATACTTAAGAAAACCAACTAGAGAAGATATCCAATGTTTACTGCATATAGGCGAAGCTCGTGGTTTTTCAGGCATGCTGGGAAGTGTAGATTGCATGCATTGGCAATGGAGAAACTGCCCAGTGGCATGGAAAAGTCAGTATACCCGTGGAGATCAGCATGGACCTACTGTCATGTTGGAGGCTATTGCCTCACATGACCTTTGGATATGGCATGCTTTTTTTGGTGTAGCTGGGTCAAATAATGACATCAATGTCCTCAATCGATCACCTTTGTTCACTGAAGTAGTACAAGAAAGGGCTCCTGAGGTTCATTTCACGGTCAATGGCAATGAATACAACATGGGATACTACCTTGCGGACGGTATTTATCCAGAGTGGGCAACTTTTGTGAAGACAATTCATTTGCCTCAGTGTAACAAGGACGCATTGTTTGCACAAAAACAAGAGGGAGCAAGAAAAGATGTGGAACACGCTTTTGGTGTTTTGCAAGCTCGTTTTGCCATTCTGCGAAGCCCAGCACGTATGTGGCAAGTGCGATTACTTGCTAAAATCATGTATGCATGCATTATACTGCATAACATGATTGTGGAGGATGAAAGGGATTCTTACAGAGTTCGCTATGATGAAGACTACGACAATCAGTATGACCAGGGTGGCTCACCCACACCACTGGCAGGATATGGACATGGCCCAGTTCATGGATTTTCCAGGGCTCTAGAGGTAGAAGAAGATATTAGAAATAAAGCTATGCACCATCGTCTGAAGGCGGACTTAGTTGAGCATATATATCATCGTTTTGGAGGGGATCAACCTTGAATTTATATAGCCCGTCATTACAATGTGCACTGTATTGTGTAGTCCCTATCATGGTCTTTATCATTGTCAAAGTGTAGCAGTTTAAATGTACCAGGTTGCTTTTGTATTTCTGATCTAATCGTACTCATGGCGTGTTGTATTCTTGTAAGAGTCAAATGATATATCTCAGTACCCTTCATATTAATGTGACACTTGATGTATTGTTGTATCCATAAATATTGCAGGTCTCAGAGAATGTCGTACACATTGGAATTTAGCAAACAAAATCTACAGAGCTATTATAAAAAAATCTACGATCAAACTAATTGGTACAGTAACAATTTAGCACAAGGGAGGCACATGCATACCAGAGCAGATCGGACACGCACTTTCGCACCACACTCCACGCCACCTTCTGGCCACCGGGGAGCTTCATCGCCGTGCGGTCAAACATTGGTGGCTTAGCCGTGGCGTCTGCATCTCCATCTCCTTCCCCGTGATGTACTGTACGGCCATCATCTTGCGGGAAGCATCCAGGCGTCAAGCACGGGCACGAGTTGCCCAAACGCCTCCGCGACGTGGTTCTCGTCCCATGCGAGGCGGGCTGCGTCGCCGCCCTAGCTCGCCTCTGCTGCGTTCTCCTCCGCATCCCAACTCATGTACGGCTGCCTTCTCCCGTCTGCCCTGCCTCCTCTTGTGCGCCACCTTCTTCTGATGATGCCAGATCCGAGCAAAGGAACACTTAGAGATGCCAGATCTAAAGAGCGGAGACTTCGATTTACGAGTATGGAAATCGATTTGGGGGATTTTGCTTCCACTTCGCTTCAAGAAGAACGAGAGCAGGAGGGGATTTTTCCATAGCGCGAGTAAACCGGATGGTGGAGAAGACGATGGATAGTTTATTGGACTGGTGGGTCCCTCGTAATAAATAGCACCGGTTCTATCTATTTTGCACACTACAGCTTAATTAGGTAGTGCTTGATTTACAGTATCTGGACCCACAAATTTTCTGGCTGCACTCTCACATTGTGGAGGGCCTAATGTGATTGCGCCTCCTCAAGCCATCCAACTCAGCCAGGAAACCGAGTCTTGATTGGACTCGGTGAGTCATGGTCAAAACCGTCCAAGCGAGTCAGCCTCTTCTACTCCTATTTGGCATCCGTGCTACTATTAATTTGTCACACAAATCCTGCCTAGTCCCGACATCTAGCCTCCCGCCGTACGACTGCACACCAAGACCCTGCCATATGCATCCGTATCCATACACTGACTGCCCCCGTATCCATGCATTGACCGGCAGCTTGCATGCATATTTGCCTTTGCATGCAATTAACTACAGCCCACACATATGCATGCATGCGTGAAGCCCCTGTGTATGTTATTTGACATGTGCCATGCAAACACTAGTAATTAGTGCATGTAGCCTGTAGCTTAGGACTCTTCCTGTGCTGCACTTTTTGGTTCATTGCACGTCTTTGTGCGTATGTAACACGTACTCCTTGCGTGTTGTCCGTGCCTCTATACGCACCGCAGTCACAGCCTTCGTGTTCATCGTCCATGACTAGGTCGTCTTCGGTGCTGCACGTCCGCCACGCCGTGCCATGCTTGTCGGCTTCGCCCTGCCGCCACTAGCCTTCCTGCCGCTGCGGATCCGCGATTGCCGCGTGTGTTGGGTGCATTGTCCATAGCGCTACCCCCTCCGATCTCTCCGGTCGCCTTCAGTCACGCCCGGTCTCGTCTTCCAATCATGTTCCGTCCTCGCTGGTCTAATCGTGAGACAAGATCGTTGCCTCCGCAACGTCCTCGTTGTCACCATCCGATTTCATCGTCACGATTGACAATCTCTTTCGATGTACGACCATACCTCGTGTTTCCTCTTTCGCATATCAACTTGATCCAATGTTGAAACCATCTGCTTTGATACCACTTGTTGAAAAAGTTAGCCGATATAGCAGAACGACGACTAACCTCCCTGATCTTGTCAGCCATTGATCAACCATAGACATACCAGATGATGACACAATAACACACGATATTTGTTAACGAGGTTCAGCCGAAGCCTAATCCCTAGGGCTTTGATTATGGGCGCTCCTCCCTAATTAACATAGCACACATAGTCACTACGAGTCCATGGCCTCGCCGCCATCCTCTCCCTGCTCACATGTGCTACATCGTCGTCACCATGGTTACATTGTAGTGCCCCTCTCTCTATTTAAAGGGTTGCCGGGTTACAGAGTCCGACGCTAACTCTAACCCCTACCACCTAATACAATTTCAAGTCCAACATAAGCTTATAGGACTAGTATATTCAATACTTATTCTAACAATTAGTATACCACACGTGCATTGGGTGATCATGTACTGTTCGACGCAACAATCATCACCACCGTAAAAAACAAAAAAAAATAAAATCCAGAAGCATCCTTCAAGTGTGACAACGAGAGCCAGTAAGGTCGAGGTCAGCTACCGAGGTGAGGTATTGTATTCATATTTGTACAAATGGAAAATTGAAAAATCATTATCACTTCTATATATGCTACGATCCTAAATGTTAAAAAGGTAATTCCCGTCCAAAGAACACAGTATCTTTGGGTATCTAGCTCCAGTGTCTGAGAGAAAGAGCCAGACAACGAAAAACGACCAAAACAAAAGATTGGTTCGATTAGATTTTTTTCACCATGGTATAGTGGGACCTATATGATCAAAGAAAAAATAATAAAAAAACATTTCTGCCTCCATCATTATTTGCACAAGCAATTGAAACTCATCAAAGCACAATGCTGTCAGCTACTTTTCTCAATTAAGCTTTTTTTTGCTGTTCTGTGTGGTGCGAACCAAACTTACGGTACGATTTTGAGGTCATATCGTTGGTTCTCTGCCTTGGTTTTTCTACTTTTAGGAATAAAAGTATAAAAAATTACATTATCCTTTTTTTTATTTATTTATGGCGTGTCTTTGTTAACCTGCATTCGTAAAATTACCTTTGAAACATGCCACAATGGTGTTGTTTCGTGGTTGTTCCATTTAGCTCAAGTATTTGCAACCCTAAACCACATACCGCGTTGACTGGTTCTGCATGCATTTCCCCCCATTTTTGTCTAGTAATATGACATTAACAAAAACTTCTATGTCATATGTACCATCTATCTATATATTTTATATAGTTAAAACCAAAATGTCAACATATATTAAGCCACACATCACACTAAAAATTAACTATTGGATCAGCCGTAGAAGAAGGCCTTAGGTGATGTGAAATAGAAGTTAAAAGTCCTTTAGTTCTCCTCTATTTACATGCATTTCATTGGTGGTTGTAATTATGGTATGTTCGTGCAACTTTAACCTTTAGTTGGAAGACTATTTATCTATTCTTTAATTTTCTTTTGTTTGTGTGGGCACCCGATTATTCTGCACTATAAGAGGTAATTGGTACGACAACGCGAAATATCTAGTTGGATGGGATCTCGAATAAAAACCAAATAAAACTGTAACCATCCAACCTCATCGCAGCCTTGTCACACAAATCACCAAATATAATGCAAAACAACCGAACGCCAGACTAAGAACACAAGAGATATTTGGAAGAATAGTTACACCAGTCCACACGGCGAGATATGCCCGTCAAACCACACGAAGGCGGCGACCAAACACGATACATATCTCTGAGGACATGGTCTACGGTTGAACTATTCTCCATGCATCTCAACTGTTCTAAGTCTATACTCATGCAGACTAGCCCCAGGAAAATTGCTAGTCCACACTTTCATCTCTAGCAATGGTATACAATAAGTGGTTGTACAAGTAAGTAAACTAAATTTTCTACATCAGAGTTACATAGGCCAAAAGGCCAAATAATATGATTCAGCGGAAGCTTGTCTACCCATACCACAGGCAATCCGACTAGGGGTACACCCCTAAAGAATCAATCCTGAAGAAGCAACGGAATCCCGTAGCACTCAACCTACAACAAGGTAATAAACGGAAATACAAGCAAGAGTCAGTACATTATCGAAATAATGTACCGGCAATGTCAATCCTATAAACATGCAAGTTCTAAATCAAGGAAAGGCTTTGTGGGTTCAGTTTTGCATAAAGCTAATTTTAGTTCAATCATTTTGCAATGGTAATTTAGAAAGCATTTAAACAATATAATAAGTAGTGAAGTGATCAACATAATATCAATATAATGATTTTCCTGCTTGTGCCCTCCTCGGCAACAAGACACCATAAGCATTGTAATAAGCATAATAGTTCTCATAAATCACCAATCCTCATCCCAATTTCATAAAGCATTTTAGAAACATAAATCTATACTCAATGAGCACAACCATGCCGCTCATGACCGTGAGCACGGCTAACCGATTAGTTTTGACTCTGCAGAGTTTGTACATCGTTACCCACATGATGTGATAGAAGCCAACGGCTACACTCTAGTTTGTCCGGTACCGTCGGGTACACACACTCTTCACGTGAATGCGGTCTAGAGTCACAACACAGCTTTTACATTACCTAACATTTAGCCTTGCACCAGCACGAGGTGTGTTACTCCGCATCGGGGCGCTATCCCGATGCCGTGGGTGGCGGGCCCACGCCTTAAACCCAGCGCCGTGGCGGCAACCGTCCTGGCTCCCCACGAGGCACACAACGTTGTATTGGACAGACTTAGACGCCTATGCATGAGGTGATCACAGTCCCTCGGAACCATAGGTAGTTCCTATGAACAGCCCTACAGTACATTCGTAGACACTGCCCCCTACTCAGCCTACCGAAATGCAAGGCTAAACATTAAGTAACTTAATCTACTATGGCTATCCCATAACTAGCACATGTGGTTGTACTGTTTAACATGAGAATATGACACTGAGTCGGTCCTTAAGCAACCCAGGCAAAACACTCCCCTATCGGTACACAACTATCACATATGTGTCCACTTGCTTGCCCAAGTTTTAAAACGGTTTTGCTTCGGTTTTAGTTCACAAATAACCAGAGGCTTCACCTCTGTCCAGAAGTCATAAAATTCCCATTTCCAAATGTATATAGTGATCACTGTAATATTTAACACGTTACTAAGCATGGCTAAGCATAAGCAAGTGTATGACTTGATACAGACCCCCATGAGTACAAACCAAGTACTTAAATCAAGCCTAAGGTTACAAACAGCAAGGAACACAATATTCTAAGGTGGATCATGCAACTAATAGGTTATAACTACCATTTACCACAATTCAAATACCGTTATTCACAAATACGCATGCAATTTTGCAAACAACACATTTCATTCCCAAAACATAGGATTCAATTTGTTCAAGGAGGAGGGGAGAATACTTGCCTTACTCTTGAGTACTCGACTCCAACTATTTCACTTCTTCACCGATATCGAATTCGTTCGCTAGAAGGAAAATAACGTACGATCGTATAAATAGCAGATAATGCAGAAAATATGAAATGCTCTAATATGCATGATATTTATGCCTTAGGTTGCTACTGGTCTAAAGTGAATTTAGGTGAAGGAATTTCTATTTTATCACGTTCTATTTTGAGAGTTATGAATTTTACGAGTTCTATACGAAAATACGTCCGTATACGATTTAAGGTCAAAGTTGAAGTTATTCTGATTATGGTGTGATGATTTATACAACAACTAGGTACTGATTTTATATAACTCTCTGGTGAACTTATTTTTTATCTTTGCACTTGCCATTTGTGAGATATGATTTTTTTTTTTGACGATTTTTATGTGTCCCTTTAGTAGTATAAAATGTACTGATTATGTGTGGCCTAATTTTGTGCAATCTGAGTTCATAAATGGAAAGTATACATTTTTATGAGAATTACAAAATTGGTTTGACATTTTATGAGTCTATAATGAATTTCTTATGAATTTTCTAGTTAAAAGTCCCATTTTTCACCCTTTATTTACTATTATATAATTTTTTGGCAGATTTTCTGTACAGAAAGTGCTACTTTTTATTTTACCAGATTTTAGAGAATAAAATTACAGAACCAGCAAAACTGGTTTTACTTATTTGGAGTTGTAATGAATTTTATATGATTTTCCAAAGTTAAATCCATTATCAATGTAATAGAAAGCATTTATTCATCTCTTTTAGTTTCTGGATTTTATAAAGGATGGGCCCACGTGTCAAAGAGACAGGGCAGGCGGCGTGCGCTTGAAACATAGAACGGACCGTCCGATGTCGGTTCGGACCGTCCGGCCAGGCAAAACAAGAGGAGGACTGAGCGGCGACTTCTCGGCGGCGGCGACGGTGATGGCAGGGGCGTCGGCTGCAGTTGGGGCAAAAGAGAAAAATGCAGAGGAGACCAAGGCGAAGCTTCCGGTGGTGCGTCTCGTCACCGGCGTGTGTGGCCGGACATCGACGGCAAAGGCGCGGAGTACTTCGGGATGGCCAATGCAAAACGAAACGCGATTCACTTGGGGCAACTTGTGCATGCAGGTGCTTCTAAAGCGGCTCCAGGGAGCTTACCAGAGGTCACGAAGGATCTGGCGCAACAGCAGCAATGCCAAAGACTGCTCGGGGTGGCGAAACTTCTCGGTTCCACGGCGGCGGCTTGATTCGCTCGCCAAGCTTCCATAAGGGAGGATGTCCATAGTGTTAGAGGTCCCCTAGGGGTGGCTAGAGAAAAAAACAAAAACAACACGAGGAATCGGAGAGAAACTAACGACCGGACTGCCGGAGACGGGGCGCACCAATCAATGGGGCACTTTGAACGGGAACTCTCTCCATCTCCCAGGGGGCGGCGGCCGCTCCGACTTGGGGAAGATGGAGGTCAAACTCTAGCTTCACGGCATCATACTCATTCCTTTGGCTAGCTAACTCCTAGAGGTGAGCGACAACGTTGGCGCAGTGGGCTCGGGCTGGGATCACCGAAGTTCACCGGAACAGTGACGATCTTGCGGCGGCGCTTTCTGGACCAAAGGCGAGGACAGCTGCGACTTCGGCCGGCGGTCCCTAGGGTAAGTGATACAAAAATGGATCGGTTAGGACATGGTGATCACGTTCGATGGTTAGGGAAGGACAGATCTCACCGGCAAGTTGAGTTGGTTTGGTCGAACGGCTGCCGGCGTCGGGGAAGACGATGCCGTGCCCATAGACGAACCCGAGTGATTCTCTCGGTTTCACCGTGGAACAATAAGTGAGAGAGGAAGAGGATGATGGCGAAGTAGCGGGTAAAGGGTGAAGTCTTTCCAAGTTGTGGACTCCTTTGGTAGGCACTGGATGCATCGACGCGTGGGATGTGGCGTTGAAGCGTTTGCCAGGGCATGACTATTGGGCGAGCTAGAGCGGTGCCCTGAGACTGACAGCGGCGTCCAGGATGTCTGTGGGGCCACATGGCAGTGAAGTAGGGAGAGAATCCTCTAGAAGCTGTGTCTTGTTAGCTGTCAAGCATGCAGTCTTTCTTTCAAGTGTTTTACTAATTTACTATGGGGTATAAATCTGGGTAAAATTACTGTGGGCAGTAGGTGTATTGTAGCTCTGTGCCAAATTCAGAGTTGTGGGACTTGTGGATTTCTCTGAGACAATGGCAAAGTTTGGCCGAAAATTCAGTTTTCTCTGCTGTGCACTACGTCTGAGTCAGTGAGCTTGAGCCCTATATTATCATGGTTCAGGTTGCGTGGAGATTGTACTGGAACTTTTACTGGCAATTAGTTTACAATACATCCAGGTGTTCTGGATAGCGGAATTGGAGTGAGAATGTTTTTGCCACATTGATCGATTAATCTGGCAGAAAGTTCAATTATGCACAGCAGTGTAGCAGGTGAACAGTTTTTCACTAGTATTCGCCTAGTTAAGATATTTATTGAAGACACTATTCATTGCATTGATAAATCTGTACAAGAGAACTTAAACTGAGAGAATAGAGAAGGTGTGATTAACCCTGCTGACCAAATTTGTTGCTAGGCTCGTCGATCTTGGTTTTATTTTTGGGTGGATTCCCAAGTAGGGTTGTGGATCAGTTTTTTCTGAAGTTTTCATTTAGTTTCTCCAGTGCCTTGATCGTACAATCTTGTGTGTTTTCTTTGGAGATAAATTAACCAAATTATGGTGCGTAGGTTCTCTGTTTGGCAACCGAATGACCCTTTCTTTGGGACAGAGAGCTCTGTCCAAGTTATTTCCATACTCTTTCATTTTAGTGACACTTTTAGAAGTATACTGCCTATCATCATACTTTAGCTAGCTCCTAGTCACGCTGATTTGAAGAGATATTTTATTGCAATGCTCACCAATTGAAGTGATAAGGACTATAGGAGATTTTTACAGTGATTAATTTGGTTGTGCGTATGAGATCGTGTCTTACATAGGCAGGGCGGATATTTTTCATATTGCATTTTACGTTAGACCTATTCTCCTTAGAAATTATTTCAGGCATAGCAAATATATATGCAATCACTATTATGAAAGTGCTAATACTATTCACAGATCAAAACAATCCAGAAAAAGGTAATGCCACAAGTTGAAAAATAGGATTTAGTTTGATTTATTTTATATCGCATATTTTGATGTAAATCTTTTATCTGTACATAGTTAGTCGTTTACATTTTCTATTTTTGTGAAGTTACTCTACAATCTTTTGGCCTCTAGCGTAATTATCTTAGTCAAACTATTATCGGTTGCCACCCTAGTTGGACAATATAAAAGGATTTTTATCTGCCAGAGGTCTTCTGTTAATGTGTCGTGGTTAGAATTATCGAAAGTTACGACCAATTCTGGTATGTTACTAACGCTACTAGCCGATCTGCGCCTCTTAAATTATGAATCTCGTACCCGGAGATTCGGCAGAGGTGTCTTAATGAGGGACGGTTGGCGGGCTGTGAGAAGGCTGGCTAGATGGACTTGGTATTTACGTACCATATTTCTCTCTTAGGAGTTTATGAGGTGGGGGATCCGACGGAGTTGGATTTTCACTCCTAGTTTTGTCTTGGTCATGTTGTTATGTTACTCCTGGTCTATGGAAAGCTACTACGGTTCCATGTTGAAGATTCCTTTTTCTCCTTTATTCTCAACACAACCGTCACTGGTAATGAAGAGTGCAGTCGATTGCTAGTGGGTTTATGTTTTTTGCACTAAGTTTGGTCACTATGGTCGAACGTCTACTAAATGGGATTTATGGCATCCTTTGAAAGTTTATCCAACGGACAAAGAATCATCGGAATCACCTAAATACCGTAGTACTGGTAGGATCAAGGCTGCATACAAGCATCATGTTGGATGGTGCTCACCAACGGCATTAGTTTTTCTTAGCAGGGCTACTATGAGGTAACTCTTGGACATATGACCTACAAGATTTGTTTAGATTATCTCTTCACAGGGTTTGGGTTATCTAAACATCCGGTGCGAATTGCGGTTGGGGACTCACTAGAGCTCATTGATAAGGGGTGGATTGGCTTACAGGGTTTAATTTAAACCTATCTCAAATTTCAAACAAATCAGGTCATATTTCACACGACTTTGTAACCATTGGCCTACTAAGGTTCTCACAGTTACGCGCGGAAAAGAATTTCCACGTCTAGGTCAGGAAGTTAAATTGAGCTATCTAGTAGTTCAGTTCAAAGCGGATGGGAGTGCTGGAGTATTAAGGTTTGATTGAACAGCTCGATTTCACCCGACAGTAGGTTCGTATTATTGAGGAATTTTTTTTTCTAGTGATCTAGCATGACTCGATTTTGTCTATACCAAGTTGGAATTCATATTTTTGAAAGATTTCTTTGATGCATGTTTGGCTCACTTATTGTTCAAACTGGTAATTTTCCAGTTCTGATTTAAATTGGGCATCTCTAATTACTACATTTCATCCTTCCAAGGGTTTATGCATAAAGGGTTCATGAGGGGTATTATTGGTAATGCTATGACCGGTACGTCTAGTTTCCGACTCACCCCACCACAACTGTGATCAGAGGTTACTATATTTGAGCGTTTGCCCTTTTTACTCGGGTTTAGTTCGAGGCTTTTTATTTCTTCTCTCGGTCCTTGAGTTTTGCCTTTGGAGCCCTTACGATACTTTCGACTATCTACTAAAGGCTAGTCGATCTCGCTCCTTAGGATCTGTATATGATACTCAGTTTTTAAATCTTTAGGCTTGTAGGTAATCAAATGATTAATTTCGTTAAATTAGAAGCTCGCTATTAGAAATACTATAGTGTTCAGTTCTTTCCTCGGTCTAGCTCTTTTATTTCTATTCTTCAACTTAGTAGTACTACCCCCTTAAAAAAAAATATAGACTAATAGAGAATTAAAAAGGAGGATAAACCAACTAGTTATTTGCGGTTTGCTCCTACATGTTAAAGCTGAAAACAAGCCTTAATGGCCAAGTTAGACGATACGGTGATAAAATTATAAAACTTTTAAAATTATAAAACTTTTAGATTCCAATTCCTAGTGGAAGGGTATTCTGTTCTGTGAGAGATTTGGATTTTTAGCCCAAGATGGATGTTCTATAGAAACTGAACAAGACCGTATACAGCTTCTAAAACAGCCTGGTTAGGTGCTCTTTGGTTAAATTTTTGTCTTCCTAATCTTGCTAGTTCAAAAAATTTCAGAAATTTAATGGATCTTCACCTGGATATGTTTAGGGAGCTATTTGAAAAAAAAAAACCAGATTCTAGAAGCTTACGGTTTGGCCTACACAAAATTTTTAAAATCAGCCGACCTACAGATGCAAGACAGTGAGCATGCGCTAGATTTACTTTATGCCATGTATACTGATTCAAAAAATTTCCAGGAAAAATTCGTGAGTCTACTAAGAGATTATCGTAGGCTACTGTTTTTTTTTTTTTTTAAAAAAAAATATCGTGTATAGATGATTATACAAAATAAAAACATGCTGACTTGGTAGCTACCCTTCTTAAAATTTTTTAGGATGTAAAACTAGTGAGCAGAGGAAACTAATCTAGTAGGTTTAGGCCTGCTATAATTTTCCTTAGCAATACTATTTGCATAACTAATATACCAGGGATGGACCAAATGGCTGGCTATTTCTATACTATTATGAAGTTACACTAGGGTTTAGTAAAGCAAATGATAGATCAATGCACTTGATGTCTGTATATGATTTTTAATTAGGAGCGTTAATTTCTAGTGCCAATATTCTAAAGGAAACTTAGATAATTAAGATGAGAGCTTAACTAGGATAGGTTAAAAGGAATTGGATGTGTATAGGATAAGGTGGCTAGTTGGTAGCGTATGGGGAAGGTGGTGGAGTCTCTCGGTGCTTGCTCTCTATCGCCCGAAACGGCCAACGGCGCCTAGCAGCCGCACTCCCAGTCGGCAGGTGACGAGATCAGCGAACCTTCAACTCCTCCAAACCTATACGGTTGAATTGCATTGGAGCAAGCTAGAATGAAACTTAGGTGTTTCAATATCTTTCAAACATAGGCTGACTAACTAATAGAAATGTTTTAGGTAGGTAGCGAGAATATGGAAATAGTGGTACTTAGAATCCTCTAAACTTGGGTGGGTAACCTAAGAATAGATTAACTAAGCTAAGTGTTTCTAGGTTGGTCTATGTTATGACTCCATGATGCTATCATGAATGATAAGATGTCATGAATGGTCATGAGGCCATTAGGGTAATGATCTTACTAAATAATGCAATGAGTTATGAATGACAAGAATGCCATGCATAATGTGGCGCAACCATAAATATAATGCAATGATGAGTTCATGGGCAATGTTGCAGATGGTGCATTAATGCTTGCGCCAAATTGACGTGACATAGGATGAATGGTGCTCTCAATTGCCTGATGGTAAGATGCAATTCATGATGTGCGTGCAATACACATGCTTGCTTTGGCAAAATTGCCTTGAATTCTTGTGCATTATATGGCATGATGTAGTGCAGGATCATGAAAGCATGGTGCAATGCAGGTTGCAATATGATGACGCCCCCGAGTGCATGGTGCAGATGCTGAAGTATGTGCAATTATGATTGCAAATGAGATGATGCTCGCATGTTATTGATGTATTGCTCATGGTCTTTTTATGATGTTGCCACCGATGCGTAACGGTCGAGAGTTAGTTAATGTAATGTGCAATGCTCTATGGTTGGTGCCATGTATCATGTCGCCGAAAGTATATGCATCTACCATGAGTATGCGATGGGTGTGTTATTTGGCTATGCATATCGAGCATAGATTGATGCGATGAGATGTTCATGCT